>BLKM01000776.1:135838-204223 GCA_013340265.1 Coptotermes formosanus | reverse complement strand
TCACCACCACCACCGCCACCATCACCACCACCGCCACGACCATCACCACTCCTACCTCCACTGCCACTACCACCACCACAACCACCACCACCACCACCACCACCCCCAGATACCGCATTAGGGTACAGACGTACCCCGGTAGACTCTCATCTGCACCACTGTTACGTTTTGCATCATAATTTATCGACGTTGCAATTTGATTTTGTTGGCTGGCCGCATATTCTGAATAGCAGTGCAGAACTCGGAATGTGTGTTATATATACTTTTTCCCTTGTTTGGGTCAGAAATATGTGTTCTGTTGTTATGCTTAGCCAGGGTGCATGATGTCTGCTCCAGTTTATGTTCCTGTTTTGCCTCTAATTATTTGTCTGTCCTAATATAAGCCTAATTAGCCAAAACGTCAGTAACGCTGGGATTTATAAGCTACGTTTATTTCAGGTTTCCGTCATTTTTCTCAGTCCCTCCAGCATATGCCCAAACGGTTCCTCACGTTACATCCAGGTCACACTTTTCCGTGCAATGTCGAGTTCCTTATGTATTGTTATATCATTTTTCAACACTCTACAAGCTGAGTTATTGACTGCATAAATTAAATAAGTAAGAAGTAATGCAAGGTCATTTCAATACACGTCAGTATAGTGCTTGGCTTTCTGACGCAGCGTCTTGCAGACCCTAACATTTTCTCGCGTAATGAAGGAATTTCCGTAACTTCCGTAGCCGTATTTACAGCACCACGTTACTTCTCCCTTTCCAGATTAATTCAGACGGAACGTTCATCGTAGTTAAGATCCATTTTGATATTGTATTTCCAACTATGTCTTGGTCTTCTAAATGGCCTCTTTCCTTCAGACTTCCCGACCAGGACTCTGTATAAATTTATTTTCTTCGCCATAGGTCCTTTCCACTTTATTTACTTTCGTATGACCTCCCTATTTATGTTCGGTGAGATGCAAAATCATGAACCTTGTTATTATGCAGTTTTCTCCATTCTGTTGTTAATTGCTACTTGTTAGGCCGAAATATCATTCCCCAGCACCCAATTCTGTAACACTGTTACCCTGTGTCCTTCCCTTAACGTCAGAGCCCAGTGATGTATATTGATAACCAATTCGTACGCAAAAGATAGAACATTCAGTCACCTTTATACCAACCCCGACATGTTTCGATGCCTTAGTGCATCTTCAGGGGGATCCAAATTTAAAAAAAAAACTTAAAAAACATACACATAGTTTTTAACCTTTTAAAGGCTAGCGGTAACTTTACATACGACCAGGTTTAATATTGAAAAATTCTACGTGGTGCCCACATTGCGTTTATGTGTTTTGTACGGATCTCAGAACAAACAGCAACTTTTGCCTTATAAAACATTAAGAGACTGGTTTTTATAACCGAAGTGGAGAGTGTTTACAGCGCGGTACGCACTGAGTCCTTATATAAAACAGATACGCTTCGTCTTTAAAGGGTTAAATTGTACCTTAAACGCTTAAAAACACAAAAGCACATTACGCACGCACACGTTGCATGTTCTCAACATATATCATTGTACATGCGCACAAACACGATATGGGTAGTGTTCAAATCGTCAGAGTCGAAGTTTCACACCCATACAAAACAGTGAACATATGTGGTTCTGCAAGCTTTATCCTTTATATGCTTAGCCATCAAGCGGTACTGTGACCAGGCTAGGGGCTGGACGATTCAGGTTCGAAACCGGGCAGGGGAAGACGGTTTTTCTTCCCTTCAAAACGTCCGGGCCGGTCCTGTGGCCCACCAAACCTACTGGATGCGCATGACGTTCTTTCCCCAGCAAGCAAAGCGGCCGGAGCGTGATGTTGACCACTGATACCTCCATCTAGCGCCAAGATTAAGAATGAGTGGTGTTATACTTACACCCCATTTTATGTCTTTTTGGCGTGGGCGGGGAAAATGTTAACGTACATTTTACCGTTGAAGGCCTTTTTGAGATCCATTCGCTTATTTTAGAGTTTAACATTCGGGCGGAAAACCCCCACCATTACGCTTTCGTTTTATTTACTTTGGACAGTAGACAATTATAGAAGAGAGAATATTCCTTAAAAAATTTTGTAAGGTATCAAACTTTTTAAGCCACACTGCAGTTTAGATTTAATTTTTGTAATATTCTTCAAGAACTGTTGGCACAAAAATGTTGTAAATACGACATATCGCCACAATTTGACATTTACAAACGCGTTTTGACAGAATATATAATGAGGCTTTTTTGTTTGTTTTTAAGCAATAGAAACAAATCACAAACAGAAAGACAACTGGAATTGAAATGCTAATCAAAGAGGGAGCATTTGCTAATCTGCTTACCAATTCAACCACAGTTTCAATTGGTGCCACCATCTTCTTTCTCTGTCTGCTGACCGCCATTGTTTTGTTGATGCATCGCTTTATTTACGATGTCCCCCACATGTGGCATATTGGAGAGCCAGTGCAAGAACTGAGTAAACGTGAAACGTCAGAAAAAACTGTTTATTGCAATACGTGACGATTACATACAAAGAAAACAACACCAACACAGGTGGGACGTTAGTGTTGATTAACCCTTTGAAGATGCAGCGCGTCTGTTTTATATAAGGATTCAGTGCGTACCGCGCTGTAAACACTCTCCACTTCGGTTATAAAAACCAGTCTATTAATGTTTTATAAGGCAAAAGTTGCTGTTTGTTCTGAGATCCGTACAAAACACATAAACGCAATGTGGGCACCACGTAGAACTTTTGAATGTTAAACCTGGTCGTACGTAAAGTTACCGCTAGGCTTTAAAATGTTAAGTGTGTACAGATATGTGTGGAACGATATGAAGATATCGTAGACGCTTAAGAGGCGAATCGGAAGAGGAGGCAGATTAGGAGACGCTGGAATAAGTATTTTGTGATCGAAACACGCATTCTCACTCAAAAAGATTTTTTGTAAAGAAAATATTAATTACAAACAACATAATCTCTACTCTGATTAGTCCCTTACAACCCAGCGGTTACTGTACGTATCACCTGGTCTGGCATTACGGATCCCTCGGTATTGTGACAATACAGTTTACTTGCATGTCGTTCTCAGAAAACACAGCGATTTTTGGGCTAACGTGTATAAACAGTACTTATATTAATGTTAACAATCATAATGAATATAATTAATATTAATATAATTATACTAATACAAATAAATATATTAATAATGATAAATATTCTCAGGGCTTAGTGTTTAAATATTTATAGCATAAAATGCTTGCTTTAAAGGGGAAGTGTTTACAAATTTATTTCTGTAATGTTTCTGTAAGCACAGTGTTAAGGCTTTAAAACCCAGTGTTTGAGCCTGTTATACGTACCACCTGGTTTAACATTCAGAAATCCTACGTTCTGCCCACACAGTGTATTTATGTGTTTTGTGTGGATCTCAGAACAAACAGCGGTTATTTCTCTATACAGCATTAACTGACTGGTTTTATAACAGAGACGAAATGTGTTTACTGCGCGGTACGAACTGAGTCTTTAAATAGAGTTGAGGTTTATGTTCGTATTTAGATGGTTAACAAAATAACACGTGTGTAATAACTGCCGCAGCAGTTTGTAGTGTTATAACTTATGCAGCGACAGGATAGCTCCATCACTGTAGCGACTGGCTTACGGGCTGGGTGGCGAGGGAGTATGTATTCGACTGCCGGTAAAGAACAGATTTTATGTTGACCACATGCAGACAGGCTTTGGACCCATGCAGCTTCCCATGTACCGGGCATTGCCAGATCGTATGTCGGTGATGAAGCGCTGGAGGCATGAAGATGATTACTTATATTCATTCAGTGCCCAGGTTACAAATGCAGCTAGGGACACCTTTACTCCCCATTACGTCTTCATAGTTTGGGTCTCAATTGAGTACAGCAGCAGCATAATTTGTTACTTTGTAGTGCTGCATGTGGTGGTGGTGGTGGTGGTGGTCGTAATTTATTAGTCGGGGTAACGTAGTCATACAGCGACTAGGTTGCAAGCTGGACGGACCGGGGTTCATATCCCTGTAGAGACAATTTTTCTCTTTTCCAAAATATCCAGACTGGCTGTGGAACGTCCACAGCCATTTTTTTCAATGGATTTAGGGGTTTTCCCGGGGGGTAAAGCGGTCGGAGCCTAAAGTTGATCACTCACCTGCATTTAGTGCTGAGGTTAAGAATAAGTGGAGATATATCTCTGCCCCTCATTTATTCCTTTGTGGCACTGACAGGGTTAATTTTATCTTTACGTTTACTTTGTTGTAGTAGTAGTAGTAGTAATAGTAGTAATAGTAATAGTAGTAGTAGTAGTAGTAGTAGTAATTGTCCTTGTTTGTTGTATCTTGAATATGGAGACAGTTTTCTCAGAACACTGCTACCTATCGAATAAAGTACCCAGCAACACGCCTCACTTGATACGAGTAGTTTTAAATGATCGTCTCAAACACGTCAAATTCGCTGGCAATGCCGCGGACGGATTTTATTTGAACAAGCCCAATATATATGGACAGTGGTGCAGTGATTCACTGTTGTGATAAATTACAATGAAATCTATTGTTGTGAGCTCTAGTTGTAACGCGTGCAGTCTACAGCAGACTGTGTAGTGTTGTTTATTGGCTACTAAAGGAACATTACGGACCTACACTTGCATTTATTTTCACCAGACTTTTTTTAATACGGAAATTGAGTTGTGTTAATCAAACTGTGGAAAAAAGGTGACTGAATGTATTAATGTGGGTTTGGTATAAAATGGATCGTGAGTTGCATTTTTGTCAGATTTACTTGGCAGTTCTCCAGGAGTGCAAAAAAAACACACACACACACACACACATACATACAGAGGCAAATCAGTTTACTGGAATGGGAGACCAGCAGTTGTTAAACTAGTTATCAGTTACTCATTTTTGTAAATTTAAATGAAAGTTCAAAATACCCTTTATTCACCGAACCATTAGGGGTATTAAATTATAAATTGCGAGGTGACAGTGTGGTTGAGCCAAATGGCGACCCGCACGTGATCTTGTAAACACAATTGTCTGTGTCCTGTATTTAGGAATTATGTTTTTTAAAACTCCAAAAACGGGACAAATAGTAAAATTTAGATGGCAACGGTGGCGTGAAGGAGGGGGAGAGAGATGAGACAAAATTTGTAATGCGACAGGCAAATAAAAGCAGAGAAATTTGTTAATATTACCAAAACGAGGTAACTCAGATGAAAAATTATTACACACAGATACAAATAAGATCAGTAATAACTACTGTTGTTCTCAAACTTAGACCCTCTGTTCACTTTACGTTTCCGTTCCCCATCCTCCAGTCTCATCATCCCCTTATATTCCTTCCAGTCGTGGCCGGTTGATGTTTGTCTTATAGGTGTTTTCTGCCACTGTGGGAAAGTCAAAATGTTTGTATACAGTGTCATTAGTGTCCTATTTTTATGACTTAAAAAAAAAGCCTAGAACATTCGGCGTCTCGAACCTAATTTTTCGGGACACCAGGGCTTAACTCTTTAAAACTCACACAACCGGGACCCTCCGATCAAAATTAGGGCGAATGGCGTCTCTACAACAATACAGTCGTTCCCATAAATTTGAGAACCTTAGAAGGTGTCCATGTGTAACGCACTTCAGCTTAGGACCAGTCGTTATAAAAATGCAGGCTTCATTTTCACCTTGATGAGTGTTCGGCTTCCATCGGAGAAGGAAATTTTTTTACCCCTTTTGCAACTATCAACTTCCTATAGCCACATGTATTACCATCAACTCGTACACAATATTGGAGTACAATGTACGAACAGACTCCCTACATGTTTCGGCGTAACATCACACCATCTTCAGGGGAGACACACAGAACACTTAAAAATGCACAAGCCTAACTCTTTAGGAATTTATTAAAAACCATGTTGTTATAACACAACATGACGCCAAGTGTTGAAGTATTAAATATTATTATATTTAACACGTGGCGTCATGTGGTATTTTAACAACAGGGTTTTAACGAACTCCTGACGTAGTAGGCTTGTACATTTTTAAGTGTTCTGTGTGTCTGCCCTGAAGATGGTGTGATGTTACACCGAAACATGTCGGTAGTCTGTGATTTCAGGCTTCCGCCGCGATGCTGATGAGATCTGCGCTCTTCTGAAGTATAACGCAACGTCGAGTGATAATCCTTTACCGACGTTTCGGGGCAAAGAATCGGTCCCATCTTCAAGGGTCAAGAAGTCGGGAGTCTGTTCGTACTTCAATATTGTGTACGAGTTGGTGATGATACGTGTTGACATAATAAGTACAATACAGGGTGTACACAAAAGAATGGTGCGGTTTCAAAAGTTAACAAGAAATTTATTTCTCACTTTACACGGGCACAACGTACACCGTCAGCAGCGGCAACTGTCCAAGTTTCTCATACGTTAATCACAATCCTTCAATGTGTGCATCCTGGGTCACACGACACACATCCACACGGTAATCAAATTCATCCCAGACTCGGTGTAGCATGTCCGCTGTTACGTAAACGCTGTCTTTAACGCTGTTTACGTACCACCATTGCCCATGTCCCTGAAGGAACTTCGTGATCGGATAACGCATGCACTGCAGACCATTACAGCGGACATGCTACACCGAGTCTGGGATGAATTTGATTACCGTGTGGATGTGTGTGGTGTGACCCAGGGTGCACACATTGAAGGATTGTGATTAACGCATGAGAAATTTGGACAGTTGCCGCTGCTGACGGTGTACGTTGTGCCCGTGTAAGGTGAGAAATAAATTTCTTGTTAACTTTTGAAACCGCACCATTCTTTTGTGTATATGTCCTGTATATGGTATGGGCAGTTTTAAAGTTATCACCTTTCTGTCGACTCGCTTCCAAAAAACAAAAACCTGTTGCAATTAGTTTGTAGCAATAGGAGCCCGAAACGGGTTTTGTATTGACCGAGGACAACCGGGTCTAAAACCGACAACTAATCCATCTCCTGTGGCATTTCTGTTGGAGGTTTTTCCATATTATGCGTTGAACTGTCTAACCCCCTTTCCTCATCCTCATCGCCAGTACTTCTGACAGTTTTATTACTCCGTTAGTGAGGGCGCCGCCCTTCAAACCCAGTGTAACATACTGAACACAGTTTTCGCCAACAAATGTTATTACACTAAAACTAGCAGGCAGGTGCAGACAGTTATCTGTTTTTGGGAGAGTTCACTTCCCTCCCAGCTGTCCGTCAAGACCACCAACTTAACAACACCGACAAGCCTTGCGGGTCAGCATATATTGCAGTCTTGCAAAATTAGGACGTTTTCTGCATAGTTTCTGGAAAGCCTTCTCTCGGAACCCACTCACAGCGTCGACTTCTAAATATTTACTGATGATTCAAGAGAATGTAGTGGGTCTTCACACTTAATCACTCCAATAAAAGTAGATGCTTTATCACACCAATAAAATTTACTGTGCTTTGACAGTGACAGAAAAATCAATGCCGAATGCAGTGCGCCGGTAAATATTATTATTATTATTATTATTATTATTATTTATTTTGACTGCAAATGGGTTTGTACCCAGTGACAGCGGTACTACAATAAGACACAACACACAAAATAACACACCACACTCAAACAAAACACAGTACACAAAATTACAAAAACAATAAAGGACACATACTGCACAAAATAAACACAATTACAATACGGATACAATTACAATACAAACACAATACAGATACAGTTACAATACAAATACAATGAAAATACAATACAAATACAATTACAAAAACAATACACGTACGAATACAATTACAATTAACTTAAAATTGATGAATTAATATTAGTAAAAAATTAAGCGCACTGTACAGTAATACGGTCACAGTAATGCATTACGTAACTTCGTGAATTGATGCACGACAATCACGCAACGTTCACATCCCCACCACGATTAACCTCCCTTCACTTCACTTCACTTCACTTCACTTCACTTCACATATATGAATTAAAAGACTCTCATATTTAGACCCACCCAGCCTCCTATGCAATGGGTGCTGGGGTCTCTTTCTCGGGGGTAAAGCGGCCTGGGGGTGGCGTCGACCACCCACCCTCATCTAACGTAGAGGTTAAAGACATCAAAACTATGCCTGTGCCCCTCCTCTGGTCCTATGATATGTTCCAGGGTGAAATTCACCTTTCACTTTTACCGCATGGGATTTGTGGTGGACAAAGTAGAACTGGGATGACACCGTATTACTTCCATAACACTCTTGATTTTCGTTTTCATTTAAAATTCCTGTATGTGGGATCAGTTTTTATGGCAGCCTATACTGTACACAGTTGTTCAGCCTCATGAATAATTAATTTTAAATTTTACGAGCTGGCAGGACATGTTTCTTCCATTCATCTTCTCAGTCAACAAATCCAGTCCAGTAGAACCGTTGCTTTCAAATGAGCTATACCGTGTGTAGCGTGGAAAGGGCTTACATTTCGGCCACTAGATGTCATATTTACTAACAGAAACGGCGTGATTTGAATCTGTTGACACAGCGCAGTTAAATAGCTAACATTGTGGACAGAAACATAAAAAACAGTGAATTAAAGCAATCAACTTGAGGTAGAATTTGTGTGTAACTTACGCGACCTTCCTTGCCAGTAGGCGATAAAAGATATCAGTTAGCAATGGCCACTCGCGGTTAAAACTAAAGATCCGTCATCATTTGCCGTCACTGCAGTAATTAAGTACATGGAAGTTCCATTGAAGTTAATAAAGTTTTATTTTGTATATTTACCACTTACGTCATTAATATACAGAAATTCTATACGGTGCTGACAGTGCCCTCATGTGTTTTGTACGGATCTCAGAATAAACAGCAACTTTTGCCTTATCAGACATTAAGACATTGGTTTTTTATAACCGAAGTGGAGTGTGTTTACAGCGCGGTAAGCACTGAGTCCTTATATAAAGCAGATACGCTTCGTCTTTAAAGGGTTAATATGTAAACAATTTCTGTATACTGAATTAACAAAAGCTTTCGTAGTCTGATCTTTTTTATAATATCAGTTTTCTTTTCTGACCCGGGATAGCATAGTCCGTACAGCGACACGCTACTGGTTGGACGGTGGGGTATCGAATCCCGGTTGGGGCGATATTTTCCGCATCCTGCCAAACCGGCTGTGGGACCCACCCAACCTCCTGTACAATGGGTACTGGGTCATTGCCAGAGGTAAAGCGGCCGGAACGTGGCATTAACCACCCACCCTCATCTAGCGTTAAGGTTAAAGAAAGAGTAGGGCTATAATTCTACTCCCCTTCTGAGCCTTAATGGCAGGTTGTAGGGTGAAAATTACCTGTATTTTAGCATTTTTCCTCTTATGGTTTACGCTTAAAACATTGTTCCTTTATAGCAGACGTGTGTTTTATTTTGCTTATAGGCTCGAATCCAGTCTAAATACATTAAGACTCATAAAAAACAGGGCCAGCAGCCCTTGTACAGGACCTTTCTCGAGCAGTGAACAATTGCCGGGGGGAACAGTTACCGGTAAAATATAAAGTTGTTACTCTGCACTTCACGAAATCGTATGGGGAAGTACAGTCCAGTTCACAGATCATGTCCAGTTCCCCCTACCCTGATATTGGCAGGGAGAGGAAGTGGTGAAAGACGAAAGGAGAGGGAGGGGCAAGATATGAAGACAGTAGCTGCTTTATGGCAGCACATATCAGTGTACAGTACCAGTTCCAAATACATCGGCCGCTACAGCATTAGGAGCCGGCACAGTGACTCTAATGTAAGCGATAAGTGTTTTTGAACTGGTGGTGTTTGCTGAGTCATATGCACTTGCCAGGCGGATACCTACCCCAACATCCCCCCATTCCTTAACCCTTTAAAGGCGAAGCGTATCTGTTTTATGTAAGGACTCAGTGCGTACCGCGCTGTAAACACTCTCCACTTCGGTTATAAAAACCAGTCTGTTAATGTTTTATAAGGCAAAAGTTGCTGTTTGTTCTGAGATCCGTACAAAACACATAAACGCAATGTGGGCACCACGTAGAATTTTTTAATGTTAAACCTGGCGGTATGTAAAGTTACCGCTGGGCTTTAAAAGGTTAAATACCTTGCAAGTGTCAAGATACGGTAACTGGACTGTAGAGGTGTACAATCCAGTTCCCGCATCTTGTGGTCTCCGGGGTCAGGAAGTGGGGAAAGACGAAAGGAGGCGGAGAGGCATGGTATGAAGACAGCAGCTGCTTTATGGCACGAGGTATCAGTGAATACTACCAGTCCCAAACACATCGGCCGCTACAACACTTGGAGACTTCTCTGGAGTATAGAAGATCGAAACTTTACGAATTGTATAGTGTTGTTTTTATTTAGTGAGGTTCGGAGTGATTGTTCATCACGTGAAGACACGGAACAGCACCTGACAAAATCACTGTAATGTGATAAATATTTTCGCACAGACAGTAGTCGCTAAGCGATATCCTCGACAGGCAAATAGCCGCCCTGCTCTGCCCGCATACAAGGGTCAAGATACGAGAACTGGGCTGTAGCTCGTCTCATTCCTATCCGCGGCACTAGATCGAAAACTGCTTTATCATCATCATCATCATCATCATCCCCTTTATGCAGGGTAGTCTCACTTATATACCTGAAACAAACCATGTTTCTAGGGTACACAGTGTCGCAGCCATTCTGCACGTACTGTTAATGGTACATATAGCGCTGTCTGCAATATTAAACTCATTTGTGCTTCTACATTAGCACTTCCCGCAGTGTGTGTGCTGTGCCCAATATAGCTGTTTTCTGCAGTTCCTTGATATCGTGCTTTCCCGGTACGCTGCTCAAGTATTTTCTGAAGGATTTTGAAATGGTTCCAGTTGCTGCTATTATTACCGGCATCTCCTTTGTTTTTAAATTCCACATGCGCTGTATTTCTGTTATAAGGTCTTTATATTTTATTATTATTATTTTATCATCGTCATTTTCATTGTTATTAGTGCTGTAATCCATGGATGCTTAAAGTGTAATTATCATAACCAAACAAACTACGCGACTTCTCCTTAATTTACTAGTGAGGTACTATTTATTGTAGTAAAAGACTCGTACCGTTTGTCCACCTGTTTACCGATAAATTGACAGATTAATCAATTAATTACGAACATTTAACAAAATTAAGGTATTTACTTTACAACTCCAATCTTTACGTGTGATCTCATTATCTAAACCTAAGTGGATGTAAATTTTATAATTCTGGTCTTTCACTGAAAACAATTACTGTAATATTAAAGCTGGCCTTAACTTCGCACGTCAAAAATCCGTCCGAAGTTCCCGCTATAGCATCTGCATGCTTTATATCGTGTTGACATAGCTTAATCATGTTTGTTGTAAAGGAAAATTTCGAACACCCGGATTCCGGTGTCAATAATGCGTGAAGTAAATCAACATACAGAAGAACAGGCTATTGTTGTGTAGAAGAGGGAGTATTTAAAAGCATTAGACCTGGAGAAACATGAATGGCCAGTATTTTTGATTGGTGAAGGAAGTTTTCCAGAGTAATTCTGTTTGTAGTTTACAATAGGAGTACAAACAGAAGACACAAATTTACCGAAAGGTTTTATGGATGAAAGTTAGGATTATATAAGGGGAAATTATTGATCCAATACAGCCCACATTTTGTATTAGAAAACTTGAATATGCAGCTCAGATAAAGGAAATATTAAACTACTGTACATTGTTGGTGAGGAAACCTACTTGAAAGTAACAAAATGGAACACCAAAGAACGAATGAGCACAAGATTTAAAACAGATCTCGGAGAAGCGAATTGTCAAGAAATAAACCAGACTCAGCTGGCTCAGTTACGTGTTCAGCGCTGTGTTAAGAAATCTTTAAAGCTTACCTTATATACCGCCAAAAATTCTATGTTCTGCCGCTCACTTATGTGTTTTATACGGATCTCAGAAGAAACAACTTTTTTACACAGCATTAAGTACTTGGTTTTTAAAACTGAGACGAAGAATGTTTACTGCGCGGTACGGGCTGTATATTTAAATAAATTCCATTTATCTTCAGTGTTGAAATGGTTAATGTGCCTTTTTTACATACAATTTTCACGCAGCGAACAGGTAACAAACCTGAAAAACAAAATAGTGCTACCGTCTGAAGTTACATTTTTAAGAATATTTGAAAGATTAGTTTTCTGAAGATGACAGAAGAATTTAACATGTTGTCCAACTTTCCTTTCTTCCTCTCAGGATTCGAAACGATATTTCTCCCGTAGTTTCCTAAGTATTGCAGTTTTATTTTTGTTGAGTTGAGAAATTTATATCCGACGTGGAATAGGACGCTAAAACATTTTACTATCCAAGCTTTCAAAAAAGTTTAGAAAGATAGAAAATAATGGCATAAAAAAGGGAAACGATGAAACTGTGTAATATAAGAAACAAGTAGTGTTAAAATGAATGCAGTTCTACTGTAAAAGGGGGGGGGTGAGAGAAAGGACAGGAATATCCATTTGTCTAAAAGCGTTATCTATACATGGCAGTGGAAGGGAATATCTGCAGGGCATTAGCTAAACTTGGATTTTTTTTTTTTTGTTTCTGCTGCTTTCGTTTTTAGTTTTCAAAGTTGGCGTATTATATGAATCAAGACCCACAAACCCCCAAACATTTTGCCTCCTTATCCTTTTCAAAACTGTCACCCTTAAACTGCTACCTTAAACTGGATCTGCTTTTCGATAATTTCCGTTCTTCAACACGACAAAAGAGCACATGGCTTTCTGAAAGGCGGAATGCCTTTCTAGGCTACAGCGGAGTAGGACAACGTTTGAAAATCCACCCTTTTATTTCTTTACTAAGTATGGGAACTCTTTGCACTCTTAAGTCTGTTGTTATAAACACCATCATGTGATTGGCTATTGCAGGGGCCATTTGTCGGGCGAGATATCCCAGATTTGAGCAACACAAACTACAGAATTTGGATAATATAGAATTTTTGTGAAATAAGTTTTTAGATAATAATTACCGCGTGTAATAACGTCACGCTCCGATCTGATGCATGCTGAATACCGTTTATAGAAGCAGGGGTGTACAATATTTCCTGAAAATTTGAGCCACCTCAAAATTCTAGGGTACAAAAGGGCGACGTGAAGGAAGTTCCATTCCGAATACCCACAAATAGTAGGCGTCACCGTACAAAATTTAGACGCAGGGGCGACTTTACCCTCCGAGATTTGTGCACCCCTGTATTAAAGAATGTTAAAATTATGTTTTAACTTCTAGGTAATTCTGATTTGTATCTGTTAAGCCAATGTCGACACAGATATAAATTAAATTCGCTACACAAATTACAGAGTAAAACTTCAATACCAGAATTCATAGAATTCCCATGAGATAGATACATACTGACAAAGTGACAGACGAACAGACAGACAGACAGACAGACTGACAGCTAGACAGACAGAGAGACAGACAGACAGAGAGATAAACAGATAAACAGAAAAAACGGAGAGACAGACAGCTAGACAGACAGAGAGATAAACAGAGAGACAGAGAGACAAACCTAGGTTCTTCATTATTCATTCCCTTTATACACTTAGTGCAAGGGACACACAAATTGTTTATGTCATTAATAAACAAATTACTGGATTCTTAGTAGTGAAGTATAATGTAACAGCAAAAAATAAGTTCATTCATCATGTTTTGGTCTGTTTACATTCCAAATAAAACGCAAAACAAAACGCTGAACTGAAAACACATTTTGCACGCATGCTTTTGCACTGTGCATAATATGTAGATTTTTATTCCTATATTTTAAATTAACACATAATGTATTTAATCAGGCTAATTTTAGACTACGCTGCATGGTAGGATGGTTCACATTAATTACGAATGTGTCAGTCATTCCCACCCGGTCTGACACAAAGATTTTGAGATTTTAAAGCTGGAAGTATAGAAGATTTGTTATCATTAGCTGCTGATCCTGTCTTCCGGTATTCCTTTGGCTTTGAACCCTGTCATCCGGCTTGTAGTGGCCTTTCTATCTCGCCCGGAAATTAAGATAATTTTGCAGCGTTTCCGGATGCGCAAGACTGTGGGAACCCCAGAAAGATCCGGTTACACCGAAGGGCTTTCACAACAAAAACAGATACCGCTGTGCTAAAACAGGGATCCCTGTTTCGATTCAAAAGCATCAGCAATCCTTTCATATATCGTTTTTTTTTGTTAGAATTTAATACCAGGTGTCATTGGCAGTGTAAATTTCAGCCTGCAGGGCATAGTCGACGAAAAGGGGGTTTATATTGTGTTTTAAACTGTAGAAATGACAAAGCGAAGGATTTTTGTTTTACATCTCTTTCAATGTGGTGTTCCATTGAAACGAACTCATAGATTTTCTACATTCTTTTTGTTTTGTGTGTTTATATTTGTTTGTTTTTGTTGGTCTGGACAACTAGCAACATCGAAGTGGCGGAAGGAAACACCTCTGCAATCTGTATAGGCAGAAGAACAGTTATGTATTTCCCTGCTGTTGTAAATGTAAATTACATTGAATGGAAAGTGTATAATGCTTTCAAATTAGGTGATTTATGTTCTAATAGCCGGCGGAAATAGGTGCTATTCTAATAAAAATAAAACCCTCTGACAAATTGCGCAACAGAAATTTCGTTGCGCTGTAGTCGCATGTAGGAACCGTTTATACTTCCTCTAGTCTAGTTTGCTGGAAGCATTGTGTAATTAAAACAAGTGGATTGTTGACTGGTAGCCAGTTATTTTAGGATGACGTGTGAATTAAAGAGGTTTTATAATATCGAATGAGGTGTGGCACGGTGGTTTTTAATTATGAGTCGTGGCTGATGCTGCTAAAGACATGTTTGCTTTATGAATATAATATATCGTATTTGTATATAAAAATTACGCCGATAAAGGCAAGGAAGCGTTATTAGAAGGTAGGAAAAAGAAATACATTATTTGAAAACTTAAATACACTCAATCACCGATATAGTCCCCCTTGATATAGCACCACCGTTGCTTAGCACCCATGAACGTCCCTGAAGAGAAATTCCTTACAGTTTTTTGATTTACTGACAACGTCTACATACCGCCACAAATTGCGGTGACAAACAGTGGCACTATGTTGGAATTCGATTGTGTATATTTTCGTGTCGCTTTACCAGAGTGAATAACAAAATTATAATATAAAGGCAGCAAATAAATCGTTAAAAAATTTGACAGAATTCATGTAGTTTTGAAAGAAAGCGACCATTCGGAACTACAAATTAAATTAGGAATATCAAATTCTTAATATTTTGAAGGCTCAATTAGAAATCCCATAATAATTTGTTATAAAATTTAATTTTGAGTGTTGATTCTCTAAAGCTTGAAGTTTTTCGAAGGAGAGACATCATAGTTTCTTCCGACAGATAATTACAGTGTATGCTTTTGCACTTGTGTGTGGTTGAACACCTGACACCTGCCAGTGATGGAAAGGTTTCTCCTACCTTCTGCATAGCAACTGAATTCTTGCACGAGAAAGAAGAAGCACCAAGTGTCGTCATGTCTTCTGTTTGATATTCAGTGAGTGATTCTTTTTACACGTCTCCAGGAAATAATGACAGGAAGAAGGCGCCGAGTGACGTTTCATAACTCGCTGTTCCTTACCTGTAAAAGAACATTCCTTATTAATATGCTCACAAACGTTCTGTGTTAAGTCTTTTAGTGCTAACAAACTGACTACATGAAGCAGAGTTCTTCTTGAGAAGCTAATAGTTTCTCGCCTAGTCAAGAAATTGCTCACATTTTATGGAACCCGAAAGTTTATTGCCATATTCACAAGAGCCCGCCACTTGTCCCTATCCAGAGTCAGATGAATCCCGTCAACCCGCCATTCTACATCTTAAAAAAGATATATTTTAATATTGCCATCCTCTTTACGAGTACCCTTTCAGTGCTACGTAATTATTATTAATAAAATAACTAGTCGAATTGTTCTTATTTTATGTCACCGAAGACGGGGATTAATTACTTGTTGGGTCAAAAATAATTATTTGTGCATTTCACCTGAAATTTTTTTCTTTAAGAAAGTGAGAGGTTTTTGTGCGCTCGAATTGGAACTCCTCTACATAAAACGTAAAATAAAGAAAAACGGAGAAAACGCAACTCCGTTACTGTTCAAAGGCGCATGCGTCTGAAACGTTGTCGTTGTCGCCTCCGCCGTCGCCATTGTCGTCGTTGTATTTGTCGTCGTCGTCGTCGTCGTCGTCGTTGTATTTGTCGTCGTCGTTGTAGTCGTCGTTTTACTCATCGTCGTTGTAGTCGTCGTCGTCGTCGTCGTCGTTGTATTTGTCGTCGTCGTTGTAGTCGTCGTTTTACTCGTCGTCGTCGTCGTCGTCGTTGCTGCTGCTGCTGTGCAAGATTTCAAGTGTACTGTGGTAGAAATTTACCAACACTTTTGGCAGCGTGCTTCTAAGCTGAAGATCCAGGCAACATGTTCCTCCGAAACGTCAGTAAATATCTACCAGATCACAGGTCGCCATAAAAGGCATCACTGTTCAACAGCAGTTCAGTCCTTTCACCGTCTGCGGCATGACGTGAAGCTCAGTGGCTACTAATAACTCAGTTCAATTCAATTCAATTCAATTCTGGTTTATTAATGTACCGAGTCAACAGCCAAATGACCAATTATAGAAACAGCACAACGCAAATAACAACGGACAGTGAACAGGACACAATCGGAACAGACACAACAAAAACAAACAAACAAACAGATAAAGAACACTTTACTAGTTAATTGATTAATATAATAACAATAGTAATAATAATAGCCACCAAATAAAACAAGATGGCTGCCATGATAGTAATTCCGTTGATGATAATTGCTATTATCATCATCATCATCATCATCATCATCATCAACGAAAAGAACAGCATGCGCAATCGAGCATTTTAATGAGCCAAACAATTAAGCTGTGTCCTTCGTTACGTGTTGAATATCAGCAGCACAGTGCAGACCTACCAACTGCTGTTAATATTACAGTGATACAGGACGTGACTTCATACAGTTTGGTAGACAGATACAAAAGTTTCGAAGTCGCGCGCTGGCTCCGTCTTCAGGGTAGAATAATAAGCTCCATACTGTCAGTGCCTGCTTTGTAGTCGGCTCCATGAAATGACCCGTCTTGTCTAGTCTTTTACCCTGAAGAAAGTAACAGTATGTTTCTCCGAAACGTGTCCATCAGACTACACGGATTAACATCGCAAAGGCCCTCATCTTGTCATTTATCTACTGTGAGAATCTCGCAACCTCAGATTATTCGATATGTTTATAAGAGCACGTGTTAACCTTTCAGTACAAATATAGATATAGGGCGTTATATTAGACGTAAGCTCCCTTCCCCCTTTAGTACACGCTGTTGATAGGGTACTGCCATATTTCGTTAGATAGAGCTGTATCAATTACAAAATATTTCAAACGATATTTCTGAAGATTAATTAGACACGTAGGAGTGAAAGGAAAGTTTAAAGGAACAGGGTGAAAGGGTGTAGGGCGGGATTAATTTGGCTGAGACTGGAGATCAGTGCCAGGCCCTTCTGAACGCGATAGTGACTCTTCAGGTTTGTCTTGTGTCATGGGCCCTGTAGCACACACATCTCACTGAAGCATGCTGAAATCTGAGATGTGACACCGTGACATCTGATGGAAATGTACCAACGTTTGGTATAAACTTGTTGTCTCTTATACTCTGAATGTATAGACAATAGTTTCTTTCGAAATGTTTGTTAATTTTTTCAAAGCTAGACGGCGTCACATCCCAGGAGATATTATTTCTGTATATTCATCTCTGTAACAAACTTAAAACTCACAATTTATCGATACCCTGACATATAAAATTATGTGTGGTAATTTTAATTGGTCTCAATAGAGTTATGGCTATAAAATCAAACAGGATGTGGTGGGCTGGACGTGTAGAGCGCAGTGAAGCGGGGTTGGAAGTGATACGGAGTTTAGTAGTAAAAACTTAAGCAGAGCGACAGAGTTGGGTGGTGTATGCATACATCAAAGGATGAATACACAAAATAAGAACCATAGAAATACATTTTATAGGGACAGATCCCTAATTGTTCTTAATCTCCTGCGTGTTTCGGACTCATTAGGCTATTACAGGCAGTTCCAAATAATACAATGAGAAGTGTAGAAAAAAAATTCTTTGCTAACGATGCGGCGGGGTCGAAACATGTGTGAGAGTTATTAAAGAAAACTGGGGGGTTTCCGTATAAAAGAGTGTATGTATTTGGATTTAATATGTATAACTGAATAGGAGAATAAGCGGTGTTACGCAACTCTGTAAGATCGGGGACAATGTTATAGTAGGCCCTAAAGAAATACAATTGATGTGTGTAGGAATTATTTTGCTTGGTATGCATTGGGCCCAGTAGCGGAATGTTGTGAACACCGAAATACTATATCTGGTCATGTGAAAGGTGACGAATTTCTTGACAAACAGGGTAACTATCAGCTTCACGAGAAGAACACAACCCCATCGAGTTAGCTAGTACCGATTTTGATACAAGATAGTCCGTTGTGTTTTATAAATATCAATCGAATAACGTCACTGCCAGGCATAACTACAAATTGACTGTAAAACAATACATTTTGACAACACGTTACGTGTTTCTGCCCAGAAGAGCAATCATCAGGCCTTATAGAAACATAAATACGTAAAAACGGGAACGCGTTTTGTTATATATTTTATTCTAGGTGTCAGATCTCACACTTTTTGGCTTTTTAAAAAGTTTGCATTAGACGGATATAAGTACTGATTTATTATTAACCCTTTAAAGACGAAGCGTATCTGTTTTATATAAGGACTCAGTGCGTACCGCGCTGTAAACATTCTCCACGTCGGTTATAAAAACCAATCTCTTAATGTTTTATAAGGCAAAAGTTGCTGTTTGTTCTGAGATCCGTACAAAACACATAAACGCAATGTGGGCACCAAGTAGAATTTTTTAATGTTAAACCTGGTGGTACGTAAAGTTACCGCTAGACTTTAACAGGTTAATACCTTTAGAATTATTATTACTACTGTTAGAATCATTGTTGAAAACTTTGAAATTATTAGTAATATCCTTGCAATCGTTATTAATATATTTACAGTTATTATTAATAACTGTACTATTATTATTACGTAGTACTGGCCGCAGGCCACATTAACAAATCGCGATGGCCGTCTACGGCTCTCGTTCCACAGGTTGAAGCACACTTGAAACCTTCGCGCTGTCTTTATATCAAAGTTACTTCGCATTTGTAACTGTCGGCCCTTTTGTCCTTACTTTAAACTCGCTTATCTAGGATCAAATCTACTAATTTACCATCCCAATGTTAACTAAACTGGCTATTCACAGAGAGGTGTGGTATTCATTGTTTCCTCTTCTTTTACGACCCCTGGTATTGTTGAAGAGCCATGATGAATGGCGAATAAGAATGAGATAGAAGTAGAGGATAAATGATGACGAAGGCGACCGCAGGAGGTCTCTTGTCACCCACGGAAGCTCCATCATCTGTAGCATCATAAGAAGTGTCGGGGGGGGGGGGGGGTCTGTCGTTATGTCGCGGTGGCAGTGTATAATCGAAGGGTTTGACGGAGGGTAGGATGTTGCAGTCTTCAAAATATCGCTTTTGTGTAAGAGTGGTGCTGATTACTCACATATGTTCCGTCGTTGTGAAGGGAGAAAATTTCTTGATGACTGGATTTTTCTTTTCTGTTTGTTATTTTCGTTTTTTCAAATAACCTCATTTTCGCGGTTATTTTTCTTTCCGTTCGAGTTATATATAGATATTTGATGAATTAACGTGGCATATTTTTACTTGTGGCTTAACCAGACTAAAGCTTCATAATATTTGTAAAGGTAAGCAAATTATGGCCAGTGACAATAATTTTCATGTATTAAGTTGTAATTTCAACTTAATTACTGTACGAAGGTGGTTGTTATTGGCCATACTGTCTTTACATTTACATATTTGTATCACAACGGGATGTCACACTTGAATGTATTCTTAGTATTTACCAAGTAATTATCTCGTGGCACCAAATTACGAAGCTGTGTATTTGTGTATGTAATGGCTAAAGATCGAAACCGAGCACTGTTGACGCTGACCCACTATTGTCGACACTGACCCACCATTGTTGACGCTGACCCACCATTGTTGACGCTGACCCACCATTGTTGGCGCTGACCCACCATTGTTGACACTGACCCACAATTGTTGGCAGTGACCCACCATTGTTGTCAGTAACCATAAATTTCAGGCAGTGTCATAGGCGGCTGATATTTCTCAACAATATCCCGTCTTCTCAAGTATTGTTTAAAGTGCACTATCGACAACATTGACCAGTCATTGTCAGCACACGTGGGTGGGTATTCGAGATTGTTCTTTATGTGGCCATGAAACAGAAATTGTCAAAAATGGGCTGGCGTTTTGAAAATGGCCGGTAGCCTTGTGTTTATGTGTGCTTGTTAGCGTGCGTACGTGCGTGCGTTTATGCCTGTGTACATACATAAATTCTGTCTATATATCTATATATTCCTTGCGCAACAATTAAATGTAGTTCTTGTATTGTGCGTGAGTTAACAGAAGACGTAAAGTATGAAAAAGATTAGAAGAACATCTAACATAACGTCAGTTACCTCTCCAAAATGTCGGCCCATCCTGACGCAGTTAATCTAATACACATCTGCAAAACCTACATTTATTTATTTATTTATTTATTCATTCATTCATTCATTCATTTGCTTACTTATTCATTCATTCATTCATTCATTCCATAGTCTGTATTAACGACAGGCCCATAACCTCTGCCAAAGCGAGTTCTCCACACAGTGCGATCTAGTGCTTCCTCTTTCAGTTTCCAGTATCCTCTCGTTTCCCTAAGATCTTTCGATAGCTGCGTACGTTTTCTTCCCCGTTTTCTCGTCACTTCTATCCTTCCTTATATCTGTCCTTCAATAACATGTTTTGAAGGCATTTACATATCTAAGAAACAAATAAAACAACTGCATGGAAAATTATTCATAATCTTTCAGGTCATTGAAAAATACATCACTCTTCATCTAATTTTAAAGTTCATAACCGTATTTACAAGAGGCTTCTCCTGGATCGCATTGCAAGCCAATTCCATCCACTTACATCCCCCATACCTTGTTTCAAAATGTAGGGCTGAATTTCAATATCTCCCTCTGTTTTATCCTAAAACCACTTTTCCTTTTAGCCTGGATTCATTTTATGTTTGAGAGGACGCCATATGCAATAGTCCACGTTGACTATTTGTGGTTTTTCAATAACAAATGACGTGTTAGCATGAAGACAAAACTCTGTATTTTGTAACGGCTTTGCGTTAAGCAATTCTACCCGTTTCAATATTCAATTTCAAAACTTTGCCTTTATCCTCTTGTTCAGAACTTGCTTGTTTAATTAGTCGCCCCCTGTCTCTCCTGCTCTTCCTCTTTAAATTTTATGAGCACTTCAGTTCCATCGCTTGCGTTTCGTAGAGCATCGTTTAATGTCACGTTGGTCAGATACAAAATTAAGTAATCCGGGAAGCTTCAATGTCAGTTCGTATAAATGGTGGGTCGATCACCAACAGATGACGCCACTGCACGCTTCGACTGGCGTCATTATGGAACAAGGCACAAATAATACTTTGGAGATGAGATCAAAATGGCCTCCATGACATTCCGGGGTATGAGAGATTATACACAGATGTTGCAGTTTAGATTTGCCTCTTCATTGATAATCATGAAATTATGCAGAATGTAAATTGTAAGCGGATTGATCCCTGGTTCGAATTAACTTGATTATTTTATAGTTAGGGTGGTAGAGGAGGCGCATTTGTAGCTTCGTTAGAGATAACCAATAACAGTTGCCAGAAGATATGAAGGGTGTCGAGGACAGCCATAAGACGGGCGGGAACTTTTATATCCACATATTATATAAACCTGCTTTGTATATAAGTGAAGAGAAGCGTTTCTTTGCCGGGTTTATGTGTTTTGTGTTATTCACACTGCATACTATTACAACTCATGCACTCATGTATCTTATTCAGTGTATGTATGTGCTTATGTGTATTTACGACACTTTAACCTTTTAAACCCTAGCGGTAACTTTAGATACGACCAGGTTTAACATTAACGAATTCTACGTGGTGCCCACATTGCGTTTATGTGTTTTGTACGGATCTCAGAACAAACGGCAACTTTGCCTTATAAAACATTAAGAGACTGGTTTTTATAACCGAAGTGGAGAGTGTTTACAGCGCGGTACGCACTGAGGCGTTATATAAAATAGTTACGCTTCGTCTTTAAAGGGTTAAAGATGAAAGTTAAATTATAATTAAAGACCCAGCCCGTACCGCGCAGTAAACACACTCCGTCTCGGTTATAAAAACCAGTCAGTTAATGCTGTATAGGGAAATAATCGCTGTTTGTCCTGAGATCCACACAAAACAAATATATACACTGCGTGGACAGAACGTAGAATTTGTGAATGCGAAACCTGATGGTAAATAAAGTAACGACTCGAACCTAAAGGGTTAATACTGCGATTTTTATAGATTTCGATTCGACAGGCAGGTGAATTGCATAGACACACTTTCTTAATCCCTTAAGTATGGTTTAGATGATCGAGGGGTCTTACTTCAACTCCCGCCAGGGTTAAGTGACATGTATCTTTTACAGAGTCCATACCGGCTGCTGGGTCTCACCTAGCCTATTATACAGTGAGATGGGTTTCGCTTTCTTAGGGCATAATGCGGCCGAGGCGTTGAATCGACCACTCGCTTCCATCTAGTGCCGAGGTTAAGAATAATTGTCTCTATCCTTACACTTTCCCATTTATTTGCCTTTATGACGTTCACATAGAGAATTTTACATTATGTATATACAGTATTCAACCTTTTAACGCCTAGCGGTAACTTTACGTACCACCAGGTTTAACATTAAAAAATTCTACGTGGTGCCCACATTGCGTTTATGTGTTTTGTACGGATCTCAGAACAAACAGCAACTCTTGCCTTATAAAACATTGACAGATTGGTTTTTATAACCGAAGTGGAGTGTTTACAGCGCGGTACGCACTGAGTCCTTATATAAAACAGATACGCTTCGTCTTTAAGGGGTTAACATAGCGTTTTGTAACATGGCAAGATTTACGCTGAGGAGTTGTTAGGAACTCGCCCAAACCTCACGCTGGAAGACCATCCCTTTTCCGGCTGTTTGCGACTTCTAATTCAATATATTCGCAGCCACCGCATATATCTGGAGGCAGTTCCTTCATCCCCAACCTGAGGATGTGTAGTTTATGCACAAAAAAAGAGCAATGTTACGCGTACATGATTTACCGTGCTCTGAGGGAGGTCTCTTGACCTCTCATATTTCGAGGTGTCGTTGTTTAGCGGCAGTTTTATTAACTCAAACAATTAGCGTCAAATTGCAGAATCCCAGTGACCGCGAGGTCGCAAGACGTGGGTCTGTGGCGTTTCGCTTGCTGGGATTGCGGATTCGAATCCCGCCGGGGGCATGGATGTCTGTCTCTTGTGAGTGTTGTGTGTTGTCAGGTAGAGGTCTTTGTGTCGGGCTGATCACCCTTCCAGAGGAGTCCTACCGAATGTGATGTGTGTCTGATTGTGATCGTGAAGCCTGGATAATGAGGAGGCCCTGGCCAACTGGGGCTGTTGCGCCATGAGAAAAAAAATCATTTAACTTATATAAATATATAAATACCTCTGTGATTTCGTGAAAGTGACTTAAGTGATTCATTTTTTTCATTCTCCTTTTTCATAAAAGTATTTCTTAATCAGTATTAAAACATCTATTTTACTCAGTTTGTGACTTTCTAGTTGTTACACAGTGTAATTTCGTAGGCGATTACCAAGTTTTCGGAAAAGCTTCTTGCTTCCGTCTTTATCCTAAAACGTATTGGGGGTAGGACACGTATTGGGGTTAGGCCACGTATTGGGGTTAGGACACGTATTGCGGTTAGGACACATATTGGTGTTAGAACACGTATTGGGGTTAGGTCACGTATTGGGGTTAGGTCACGTATTGGGGTTAGGACACGTATTGCGGTTAGGACACATATTGGTGTTAGGACACGTATTGGGGTTAGGTCACGTATTGGGGTTAGGTCACGTATTGGGGTTAGGACACGTATTGCGGTTAGGACACATATTGGTGTTAGGACACGTATTGGGGTTAGGTCACGTATTGGGGTAGGTCACGTATTGGGTTAGGACACGTATTGGGGTTAGGACACGTATTGGGGTTAGGACACGTGTTGGGGTTAGGACACGTGTTGGGGTTAGGACACGTATTGGGGGTAGGACACGTATTGGGGTTAGGACACGTATTGGGGTTAGGACACATATTGGGGTTAGGATACGTATTGGAGTTTAGGACACGTATTGGAGTTTAGGACAATATTGAGGTTAGGACACGTAGTGGGGTTAGGACACTATTCTAACAGCCCAGAATACCACAACTTGAAGAATCCTCGCCCTAAAAACATGATAAGTGACATTTTAATGCATACTTTCCTTTCGAAATAAGAGAAAATATTTCTAACACATAAAAACACGCACGAAACAGTCACAATATTTGGGGAGAGCTCGAAATCGCCATACATCAGTAGATCCTGGTTTTACACATGATAAGTCCGAAACTTTATCTAAAAACTCTTACACGAATTTCCTGTCCTGCAACAGTCCGTGATGTTACTACCATGTCACTAAAAATATTTAACCTGAAATACTTTAGGTCACATTTCTTATCAGTATTTAGCAAACAGCAACCTTTTTGACATCTGGACTGCCTTGTGTAACATCAAACATTGGCGTAATATCCGGTTCTGATTGCTAAGCACAATAACTCGAACTCATCATGTATTTACAGTCGTTTGTCCCAGTAACATCTCCATCGACTTTGTAACTTAGCATAAAGTGCTGGGAGGGAAATGGAAAAGATAGGGGACGAAGATAGACAGAGCGGATGATGACAGGAAGAGGGGAGATTAGGACAGAGAACCATGTTTGGGACAGACTGAAGAGGGCGAGGGAGAGAAAGAAAGATTCACATGGTGAATAACAAAAAGTGTTGGGTAAGAGAGCGGAGAGACAAGACGCTAATCAATGTAATAAGGGAAGGTGTAGGTGCTTGTGACGCTGTGATGCTGTTTATTGGAATTTGTCAACTCGGAAAAATGTAGGTCAGGTGTCGTATGATATCTGTACGTCTTGTACAGGCAGTTCAACTGAAAAAGGAACCCAGAAGCGTGACACCCTTAAGGGCTTTAAATTTACCCATACTCTTTATATATACACACACACACACACACACACACACACACACACACACAGGGTACACACAAAAGAATGGTGCGGTTTCAAAAGTTACCAAGAAATTTATTTCTCACCTTACACGGGCACAACGTACACCGTCAGCAGCGGCAACTGTCCAAGTTTCTCATGCGTTAATCACAATCCTTCAATGTGTGCACCCTGGGTCACACGGCACACATCCACACGGTAATCAAATTCATCCCAGACTCGGTGTAGCATGTCCGCTGTAATGGTCTGCAGTGCATGCGTTATCCGATCACGAAGTTCGTTGAGGGACATGGGCAATGGTGGTACGTAAACGCTGTCTTTAACGCTGTTTACGTACCGTGTGGATGTGTGTCGTGTGACCCAGGGTGCACACACTGAAGGATTGTGATTAACGCATGAGCAACTTGGACAGTTGCCGCTGCTGACGGTGTACGTTGTGCCCGTGTAAGGTGAGAAATAAATTTCTTGTTAACTTTTGAAACCGCGCCGTTCTTTTGTGTACACCCTGTGTGTGTGTGTGTGTATATATATATGTGTATATATGTGTGTGTGTATGTGTATATATATATATATATATATATATATAGTACGTAACATAACCGCTTGTTAGAGGAGGTGTTGGAAATGATCCGATTTAAATCACATGTTTGCCTGGCATCTGGTAAACAGATCATTAAGTACCGTTTAAATTTGTCTTAGAAGCTGCAAGTAATTTCGTCGAGACGCTTCTCAGGTAACCTCTGCTTTTCTTTTATCGGAGGCTGGCTAAGTCGTTATTGCATTCTGATTCTTGTGTGATATGGCCTCTGAAATTGTAGCTGTTACTGACGCCGGGGCGTAAGCCTTCCCAGGAGCGACTGGTTTGAGCGTTGCTCGTTAATAGCCCTGCGGCTCGGATTAAGTCTCGCGGAGGGAAATGATACGGTCCTATAGGGAGAAGACAGAATATGGGCGGACTGAAGGAGCAAGTGATACTAGTGGCCTTAATGAAGGCTTTGGTGGGATGGATGTGTGTGGTAAAGAGATGAAAGGAGTTAGAGAAACGGAAGCGTATGATAGAGGACAGCACTTATGGAATATCAGTAAACACAGAAAGATTAAGCCTTTAACCCTTTAAAGACGAAGCATGTCCGTTTTATATAAGGACTCAGTGCGTACCGCGCTGTAAACGCTCTCCACTTTCGTTATAAAAACCAATCTCTTAATGTTTTATAAGGCAAAAGTCGCTGTTTGTTCTGAGATCCGTACAAAATATATAAACGCAATGTGGGCACCACGTAGAATTTTTTAATATTAAACCTGGTGGTATGTAAAGTTACCGCTAGGCTTTAAAAGGTTGAAGACGGAGCATATCTGTTTTGTATAAGCACTCAGCGCGTACCGCGCTGTAAACACTCTCCACTTCGGTTATAAAAACCAGTCTCTTAATGTTTTGTAAGGCAAAAGTTGCTGTTTGTTCTGAGATCCGTACAAAACACATAAACGCAATGTGGGCACCACGTAGAATTTTTTAGTGTTAAACCTGGTGGTACGTACAGTTACCGCTAGGCTTTAAAACGTTAACGTCAAGTTTTATTTTAATTCTGAGATGGTTTATGAAAGTGTTGTTAAATGAAAGGTTGTTTATTTATTTATTTTTACCTTATTTAACGACGCTGTCATGACGCAGACCATATAGTGTCAGCCGTTCTTAATTAATCCATAGTGAATTTTAAATGATGTGGAAGAAATCGTCACCTAATTTGAACTTTCAATGACATTGGGGTTTAAATTCCAACTACTGTCCAGGACGGAGTGGTTGTAAATATTTAGTCCTCTTAAATGCATTTAAGACCGGATGGTGTACCGAGGCGTTCAAGCGTGCGAAGCATTCAAAGCCCGTGCAGTGCACCGAAGCCAACACTGACCTGTAAAACTACTAGCCCAGGACTGCCGCTGAGACTGTGTGTGGGTCTTCTCATGGCTGTAATAACAGAAATGACTGCGTCGATTTCTCAGATCTTAAAATGGACTTCTCATAGCCGAAGAAAGGAGTCAATTCATAAAATTAAAAGACTGGTAGAAGCGCGTTCCTGTGCTATTCAGCTTATAATGTTCCGGTATTATACGGGTCTAAGAGTCGGAGAAGATTCAAAGAGCTTAATTAAAAAAGTTGAAGAGAGACTTCAATGCCTGGTCAAGATTTCGACTGAGGTATGTCAAGGGAAGAATGCGAGGGATCTGTTGGTGGATAATTGATAATCAGGAATGAGGACAAGAGAGGGGTTGAAAAAAAAGGGTGTGGACCGAACAAAAGACTGGATGTGAAAGACGCGGGAGTGTGGTGTGCGTGGGGATGCTGTGACGTCACTACAACTGTCCTGTCACTCTGTCTCACGCTTCCACTTTCTCCTTTTTTTTTTTTTGTTTTTGTACCCGAACCCCCCCCCCCCCCACCCCGCCCCATCAATCTTATAAACGTGTGTGTGACCAGAATACATGACTGTATTGTCCTTCACATTTACTTCGCTTATGATGTAGTTACGTGCTATTGTACCCTTCACTGCAGAGACTGGTGTTTTTTTGTCGTAGTCCAGAGGGTGTAAACACATTGTCTACCTGCAAAACGACATAAGAAATAATTCAGAATGACTCGGCTACAATTCCACCTATTAATAACACGCCTGCTTCTTAATTTTTACCTTCTGATACATGATTGGCATATTGCAAAGTAACGATTTATTTATTTATTTATTTATTTATACAACGATAATGTTTGTAGCCCAGACTATATAGCATCGAACTACGTAATGATGAAGGAATTGGATGGAATGTGGAAGGAAAGGATCCCTGCGTAATCAGATGCACCGGAACTGCTGTCTCAAGTGTGTTGCTGAGCAGACAGAGGGTATGACTGGAAACTGAATTACTGTGTTGTGTGTGTGTGTGTGTGTGTGTGTGTGTGTGTGTGTGTAGGTTTAATAATACAGCTGTCATGAATTATCTTGACAAAAGATAGAAAGTATCTATCTGTATGTAATATATATTGTTCCACCAACTCGTACACTAAGATATTTACACGATAGATTTTAAACAGCTCCCGACGTCTTTCGATGTATGTCACATCATCTTCAGGGGAATCAAGTTAAAACAGTAGGAGCAGCCGAAGCAAGCCAGTCTTTGTACTTAGAAGCAGGGCTGTGGAATCGGAGGCGGAGTCGGAGTCGGAAGGAATTTTAGGTGGAGTCGGAAGGAATTTTAGGTGGAGTCGGAATCGGAAGGAATTTTAGGTGGAGTCGGAAGGAATTTTAGGTGGAATCGGAGTCGGAAAGAATTTTTAGGTGGAGTCGGAGTCGGAAGGAATTTTAGGTGGGGTCGGAGTCGGAAGGAATTTTAGGTGG
Organism: Coptotermes formosanus; assembly: GCA_013340265.1. NCBI lineage: Eukaryota > Metazoa > Arthropoda > Insecta > Blattodea > Rhinotermitidae > Coptotermes > Coptotermes formosanus. Next base: position 175,492 of record BLKM01000776.1, on the reverse strand, counting down.
AGTCGGAAGGAATTTTAGGTGGAGTCGGAGTCGGAAGGAATTTTAGGTGGAGTCGGAAGGAATTTTAGGTGGAGTCGGAAGGAATTTTAGGTGGAGTCGAAAGGAATTTTAGGTGGAATCGGAGTCGGAAAGAATTTTTAGGTGGAGTCGGAAGGAATTGTAGGTGGAGTCGGAAGGAATTTTAGGTGGAGTCGGAGTCGGAAGGAATTTTAGGTGGAATCGGAGTCGGAAAGAATTTTTAGGTGGAGTCGGAGTCGGAAGGAATTTTAGGTGGAGTCGGAGTCGGAAGGAATTTTAGGTGGAGTCCGAAGGAATTTAAGGTGAAATCGGAGTCGGAAGGAATTTTAGGTGGAGTCGGAGTCGGAAGGAATTTTAGGTGGAGTCGGAAGGAATTTTAGGTGGAATCGGAGTCGGAAAGAATTTTTAGGTGGAGTCGGAAGGAATTTTAGGTGGGGTCGGAGTCGGAAGGAATTTTAGGTGAAGTCGGAGTCGGAAGGAATTTTAGGTGGAGTGGGAGTCGGAAGGAATTTTAGGTGGAGTCGGAGTCGGAAGGAATTTTAGGTGTAGTCGGAGTCGGAAGGAATTTTAGGTGGAGTCGGAGTCGGAAGGAATTTTAGGTGGAGTCGGAGTCGGTAAAAATGTACCGACTCCGACTCCGACCTCAGTCTAAAATCTTAACTAGATACTGCAACTCCAGAGCCCTGATAGCTACACTAACCATTAGACTTATACTTAAATATCGGTTATAAGTCTAAAAAGCAGCCTGATGATTCACGGGGTGGTGACGAAATGTCTGTAAGTTTACCGTTATTAATGCAATTTGAGCTTTTATGAAGGAGTCGGAGTCGGAGCTTTTGTGTACCGACTCCACATCCCTGCTTACAAATTCATAAAATCGTTGCTATAACAAAGATTTTATGAACTGGCTTGCTTCGGCTCTGCCTACTGTTCTAAACTGATTCCCGTGAAGATGATGTGACATACATCGAAACATGTCGGGAACTGGTTAAAATCAATCGTGTAAATATCTTAGTGTACGAGTTGGTGGAACAATATATATTGGGTCGTATGTACACGGTATGGAAAACTATAATATCTGTCTGTAGTTCGAGATTCGAACCCACGACATCCAGAATAAGAATGTCGGTGAAACTAATTAAAGTTAAATAAATTCTGGTGAAAGTATATGTCATGGGGTCCATAAAAGTGTAGGTTACGTGTAGGCTACTTATATATTTAAAATATTGTTGTCTTATGCCTACGTAATAAAGTGATAGACCAGGCAAAGCATAAGTGACACATTTTTTATAACCTAAAGGGCAGTGTTTCCCATATAGTGGTCCGCGGGACTCCGAGGATGCGTGAAGTAAAAATGATTGCAGTAGAACATGTCATTACTGTACAAAAAAGATAATTTAAATACTATTACTGTGAATCTCACATGAGATAATTTTTAGTTTAATTTAACAATATTTCTTTTGTTTACACATTTTTGAAACCTCCATATTGGAATAAATTGTACAATTCTGTTTTGATAGTTTTTTCATGGAACGGTGTATCAGTTTTTAAAATTTATTTTTCTTAGGCATAAAACGTCACATTGTTTTTAAAAAGTGACATAAAAATGTTATTATGCGTTTCTTTAATATTTATTTATCATCATCCTTATGTCCGTTGTCTCATTTCTTCAGCTTCATGTAAGAATCCGGTAGCGGTTCCGTAACGTTGTCAAAGAGCCAAAGGCTTTCGTGAGCAAATTAAATTGGGCAACCGCGCTGTGGGGCAAAAATTTTTTTCTCGATTTGACGAGTATAACAATTTGAGTTAAACTGCGTAAAATAATTTTATAATTTCTTTTCTGAATTAGAATATTTGTCTTGGCTTCCTAACTGAATTTTCTTTCTTTCCTTCTTTCTTTCTTTCTTTCTTTCTTTCTTTCTTTCTTTCATTCTTTCTTTCTTTCTTTCTTTCTTTCCTTCTTTCTTCCTCCCTTTCATTCATTCTTTCTTTCTTTCTTTCTTTCTTTCTTCCTTCCTTTCATTCTTTCTTTCTTTCTTTCTTTCTTCCTTTCTTCCTTTCTTCCTTCCTTTCATTCTTCCTTCCTTCCTTCCATTCTTTCTTTCTTTGTTTCTTCCTTTCTTCCTTCCTTTCATTCTTTCTTTCTTTCTTTCTTTCTTTCTTTCTTTCTTTCTTTCTTTCTTTGGTTCTTTCTCTCTTTCTTTCTTTCTATACTTACGTTTTGTTTATATTCAATAATGCTGTCGGCGTTCATGTGAGCATGTATCTTGCCCCAGATAGTGCCCTTCTTCAGAAAGTAAGCGCTGACATCCTCGTACTTACTCTTTAACAGTTTCATTTCCTTTTACACACGTAATCCGTCATTGTCTTGTCCAGTTCTTTTTCTTTTAGCGCCCCCTTTACCTCCCACGCTTTGCTTCTTTGTTGTGTCGTCAGTTTTTGTCTTTACACATTTTGTCATTGTCATTATGTTCCTGCCTTCATCGCTTTATCTTCTGAAATTCTCTTAAATTATATAGCTGAACACCTGCAGTTCTTACCTGATATGAAACATCTCATTTATAAACATTAACCTGTTAATGCTGTTTAGGACAAGTGTTTGTGTTTCATGTGGGAATCGTAAGACAGCTAAATACAATGTGTCGGCACAGAGTAAACGTTTTTATATTTATGCACGTGATACAATAATAACCAGTTTGTTTATTAAACATTTATATTTCTCCCATTATCAACACCTCCATTTCATTTTGAAGCGAGGATAGCTCAGGCAATATAGTGACTGCGCTAGAACTGAAAGGTCTGGGCTTGGAATCTCAGCGAGGGAAAGGTCTTTATTTTCTCATGCACCATCCAGATAAGCTGTAAGGCCGATCCAGCCTCTTTTCAATGGCTACGGTGTTTCTTTTCCGGGGTTAAAGCAGCCGGCAAGTGAAGCTTCTCTAGTTCCTAGATTAAGAATGATTGGAGCTATACAGCCAGTCCTCCTACACGCTTTAGTGGTGTAGACAGGGACAAATTTAACTTTTTACCATTTCGTTTCTTTTTCGGATTTTAACTTCCTTTACGGTTCGCTTTACCATATTGCCTTCATTTCTTTCTTTCGTCTTCCCCTCATACATTTTCTTTTTATTCTGACTCAACCCGCTGGAACCACTGGCGCACGAAACATCACTGTGTATCCAACCAGATATCGTCTTTGAGCTTTCAGTTCTAAAGATCAATAGTTCGACCCTCTGTCTAGATGTGTTACAGCTGTGCACTTCTGTGGGTCTAAACATACTTCACACACGGGTATGAGTGTCTCTCAGTGGCGTGTAGTGTCCGCGTTATAGCTCATACCTCAACAGGCTAAAGGTAAAGGCCCGTAATGGGACTCCAGAAGCGTTTACCTCCCAGGAAATATTCCTGGTACTCATTTCTGTTAGAAGCTGAGTCGACCCCAGGGCCATAGTGCGACCCCCGGGATTATGCCACTGAAAAAATCCACTGACACCATCCGGAATTTAACCCGCCACCTTCCGGTTTGTAGCGCAGTGCCTCAGTCAACTGCGCCACCGTGGCCCCGTACCTCAGCAGGGTAGAAATTGAAAATTGATCCAACTTCCTACGCCTACTTAGTCCAATGGAGTGCTTTTCTTTGAAGATGAAGACACTACCGTCTTCCGAAACGTCTGGAAATATTTGCTAGTTGTCACGGCGTAACATCCCAGAAGACTTAATTGTTCAACAAACAATATTGTTCTATACGGAATGAATGGTTGAAAGTTTGCATTGAAATAACGCGTTAATCAGTAAGGCGCGTATGAAAGTTGGTTGTCGAAACACGGCACCAAGATTCATACCACTGATTTCCCAGAGCACTCGTTATATTCAACACAAGTTGGCAAACATAGGGGGTTTCTGCTGTAGTTCATAACGGTTGAATTTTGGGATGGATGGGAGGGCTTGGATTGAGTGAATAGTGTTGTAGATGGTTGGGAGGGGTGAGTAATGTAAATATTGCATCATGGGGTGTGTTCCTAAGACTGCTTCTCGTTCAGGAATGGAAGACATTTCTGCTATCTTCCGTAAGAGTAAAAAACTTATACCGCACCGCTTTTGTACTTACATTTATTTCCACATCATTTCTCGTCCGACCCTTTCTTCATTCCAGTCTTTCTCAACCTCTGCTTTATTAATTTTTACCCCATCTTTCAGCCATCTTTCATTTTAACCACGTAATCAGTGGTGGACTAACCTAAGTCAGAGGGGCGTCTGCCAATAGTAGTGGAACCTTAGCACGTACAAATTCAACACTTTGAAGCACAGTGGTTAGTACAGGGTGTCCATTTAATCGGGTTCTTACAGAGTAGCTGTAACGGGGGCTTTATTGCTTATAAAGCCTTTATTCGTTGGGTTTTCGTAATTTTATTCTGTACCAAGCACTTTAACTTGCCGTATTTCATAGAAGAGCCTCGGGAGTTCTCTACCTACAGGCGTCCTCTGCAAATATACCTGGCATACTCAGGGACAACGTAAACACCCTGTATTTTACAACTTGCTTTATCTTCAAAAAGTCTTTATTTTTGTTCTCAGAATAAATAGTTATTATTCTCCTGAATGCCATAAATTGGGTTGTCTGTGTAACGGGGACAATCTCGAGCTGGAAGTACGCGTTGTAATTTAGGAATTGCAAATCTGCAGGCGCGTTTCTGTAAAATATGTATTTGCTGTTACTGTTTGTAGCCCTAATAAAAACAAATATGATTTCCCAGCGAAAAATACATGCACCATTAGTCTTGTTTAACTGGCGTAAATATAACCCGTCAGTAGGAAGGTGTTACTTAAAGAATCGGTTAATCCTGATTCATAATAAATGAAAAGGAACAATAATGAAGCAAAAAGATAAAAATCATCATTGGCATACATTGACGTAAGAAAGTAAAGTTCATCCTGTAACAAGCCACGAAGACCCAGAGATGAGTATAAGTACAGCTGTACTCTGTTTTAACCTCAGCGCTAGATGAGGGTTGGGAGGTTAACGCCACGTCCCGGCTGCTTTACACCCGGGAAAGAGACCCGGCACCACTTATACAGGACGCTGGGTGGGACTCACGGCCGGTCTGGACGGGTGCGGACAGTGTCCCCCACCGGGATTCTATCCCCGGACCGTCCAGAACTCCCCTGGAAAAGGGATCGGCCCGTCGCAGAGACCTCTACCTGACAGCACAAACACTGTACAAGACAAATATCCATGCTTTCGGTGGGATTCGAACCCACGATCCCAGCAAGCTCTCGGCCGCAGACCTACGCCTTAGACCGCGCGGCCACTGGCATCGGCATAAATAAATAAATAAATAAATAAATAAATAAATATGTAAGTAAATAAAAATATACACTTTGCTGTGGTAACCATTAGGTAATATTCTGTAAGGTAACGTATTTTGTAAGTTATTAAATTTGTTATCGAAGTCACGAAAGGCGGTGACACCGGACAGTACGTAATGAAAGCGTGTGACAAAGCGAGTGTACTGTGCTACGTGCAGCACTTATTGGTGCTGTTTTCATGCGTGAATTACGCAAAATTTAAGAAGGTTTACAAACAAACTTACGTTTGATTATGTCGTTCTGAAGGGGAAAGAACCTACACCACAAACTGAAAAAATTTCCAGTAGCTTTAGAAGAAAGATGTTAGCACATTTAAAAAAGCGAGTGAACCATGAATTTGTATCTCTGCTCCGTACGAATGAATTTGTATCTCTGCTCTGTACGAATGAATTTGTATCTCTGCTCTGTACGAATGAATAATTGTAAAAGTGTGTCTCTTCCCGTCGACACCAGAACAATCCCCTCACCGGTAGCTGTCCTGCTATCCCCAGATTTTAAATGTAGTTTTTTTTAGATTCAGTTCCACTTTTATATTCATTTACGTGTCATGAGTTCGTTCAAATTTTTCTCGGTATAACACCGGGTCCTTATAAAGTCCCTACATACTTGAATTGTTCCACGGTCATATTCTAACATTACCACGACCACCATCACTACTACTACTACTACTGTTACTACTACTACTGCTGCTGCTGCTGCTGCTATTACTAGTATACCACCACGACCAATCCATTTACTCTTCTTTCGGACAATCTTTCCAAATATTCTCTTTTCCCGTAACTAAGCACAATATTGCTTATTGTATTCACTCACCTTCGCTGGATTTTCTGGTCAGAAAAACACGTATCTTTGTGTTTGTGTGCGATGTGTGTGCGTGCAAACGAAGTAACTGAAATCACAGTAACGTTGGTAATAATGAAAAAAAAAATCCCGTCTGAAGAGTACGAAAAATTGAATATATATTTTCAGTCTTGTTTATATTGAATCCATGTCCGATGTTACGCATCTTTTTGTCGTACCTTCTCCCCCTTTTCCGTTTTGTTATTTTCTTCATATCAATCTGTTTCAAACCAATTGTTCGATGTTTAACTGGACAGCCAGTAGAGGGCAGCAATTCTACGTCCATAAGGACACGAGAAAAGAAGAAACGGAATGGCTTCATTTTATCGCCGGTTTGAAAAATTGCTGTCCAAGATTCATACGAAGCAGTTGCTATCAGAAGAGAAACAGATTGGTCAACCATGGGGCGCAGCCCACCGGCTGATTAATTGCTTTGCTTCAAATCCCCACCGCATATTTTCTTATTGCGCACAGAACACAGCCGCTGCCTATGAAAAGATAAGGCCGCGAGACGAAATAGGGAGAATAAACTGGAGAACAGAGGTGAAATTACATGAATAGATGGATGACAAAGAGAGGAAAAAGGAAATGCTAACACAAGAGGGATGCTGCAACTAGTGCTGCAACATCGAGGTAGGAACTCTGCTTCTAATTACGTACCTGAGGGCTGTTTGCCTGCAGGAGTTAATATTTCGTGTTTGTTTATGTAATTAACTGCGGAGAATTCTTGACTAGCTGAAGGAATGTAAACTTCTCAATCAGGAATCTTCGTTGAATTATTTACCGGGTTAGCTGAGTCCATGTAGCACGCATGGGGGAAAAGAGAGGTGCATGCAGGACTTCTGTGGGGAAACCTGAGGGAAGGCGACCACTTGGGAGACCCAGGCGTAGACGGGGATAATATTAAAATGGATCTTCAAGAAGTGGAATGGGGCATGGACTGGATTGAGCTGGCTCAGGATAGGGACAGATGGCGGGCTCTTGTGAATGCGGTAATGAACATCCGGGTTCCATAAAATGCGGGGAAGTTCTTGACTAGCTGAGAAACTGTTAGCTTCTCAAGAAGGCCTCTGCTCCATGGAGTTAGTTAGTTAGTCAGTTAGTTAGTTAGTTAGTTAGTTAGTTAGTTAGTTAGTTAGTTAGTTAGTTAGTTAGTTAGTTAGTTAGTTAGTTAGTTAGTTAGTTAGTTAGTTAGTTAGTTTAGTTGGTTGGTTGGTTGGTTAGTTAGTTAGTTAGTTAGTTAGTTAGTTAGTTAGTTAGTTAGTTAGTTAGTTAGTTAGTTAGTTAGTTTAGTTGGTTGGTTGGTTGGTTGGTTGGTTAGTTAGTTAGTTAGTTAGTTAGTTAGTTAGTTAGTTAGTTAGTTAGTTGGTTAGTTAGTTAGTTAGTTAGTTAGTTAGTTGAGTCCGTATAACGAATAGGCTACGGGTTGGGACAACCGAAGAACCGTGGATCGATTCTCGGCAGGGGCTAATGTGTTTCTCTTCTCTACAGAGCGTTGACAATGGTTCTGGGGCTCACGCAGCGCCGTATTCAAAGGGTCTCGGGGGAATGTAAATAAAGCGGCCAGCGGTATGAAGCTGATTACTCGCCAACATTTGGTGCCGAGTTTAAGAATGAGTGAAGCTATACCGCTTATTCCCCAATAAGACTTCACGGCCTGCACACGGACCGTTTTACCTTTACGTGTCTTAAGGTGGTAATCTTACATGAACAAGGTACAGTAGTTAATATGAGCGACATCCAAAGGGTCGTAAGTTACCCTTCCCTTGAAAAATAAGATTTTTTACGGTTATTACTAGGCCCAAACAAGGTTCTCGCGCATTATTAAAGAAGTAACTGAGGGAAAATAGAGAGAAATTGCTTTTGTTTGCAACATTCTGCGATTTACGAAAGAGCATTGTCGTTCGGAATGTTCCCAGCTTTGCCGTCTTGTTTTTCTGATAAAAGAAACATGTAGATTGAGATGAGCATGGATCATTGGTGGACGAAAATTAAACCTGAGTTATATTTTAAAGATTCAGCTCGTACCGCGCAGTAAACACTCCGTCTCGATTATAAAACTAGTCAGCTAATGCTGTATAGGGAAATAATCGCTGTTTGTTCTGAGGTCCACAAAAAACACATAAATACACTGTGTGGACAGAACGTACAATTGTTGAATTTTCAGTTCGTACCGCGCAGTAAACACACTTCGTCTCCGTTATAAAAACCAGTCAGTTAATGTTGTATAGGGAAATAATCGCTGTTTGTTCTGAGATCCACACAAAACACATAAATACACTGTGTGGACAGAACGTGGCATTGTTGAATTTTTAATTCGTACCGCGCAGTAAACACACTTCGTCTCGGTTGTAAAAACCAGTCAGTTAATGTTGTATATGGAAATAATCGCTGTTTGTTCTGAGATCCACACAAAACACATAAATACACTGTGTGGGTAGAACGTGGAATTTAAAGATCCAGTTCGTACCGCGCAGCAAACACAACCCGTCTCGGTTATAAAACCAATCAGTTAATGCTGTATAGGGAAATAATCGCTGTTTGTTCTGAGATCCACACAAAACACATAAATACACTGTGTGGGCAGAACGTAGAATTGTTGAATTTTTAGTTCGTACCGCGCAGTAAACACACTTCGTCTCCGTTATAAAAACCAGTCAGTTAATGTTGTATAGGGAAATAATCGCTGTTTGTTCTGAGATCCACACAAAACACATAAATACACTGTGTGGGCAGAACGTGGAATTTAAAGATCCAGTTCGTACCGCGCAGCAAACACACTTCGTCTCCGTTATAAAAACCAGTCAGTTAATGTTGTATAGGGAAATAATCGCTGTTTGTTCTGAGATCCATAAAATACGCATAAATAGAATTTATAGCCAAAACGTAGCGTGTTTGAGTATTAAGCGTGGTGTTACCCAAAGTAGCTGTTGGGATTTAAATGTTTAATATTAATTAAACTGTTTTACGTAAAAAGCTGTCCAAATATTTAGTGTCGATCAGTGAGTGATAAATCAGAAGAGATGTGGAAGGAAGCTGTCTTGGCCTTGGGTACTCTCCCGCTATTGTCGCAATAATCGTTCATTATTTTCCCACACTGCTTTAACCGATTGGCTTTTCTAATAGAAGCAGAATGTCTTCTGTACCTGCTGCCAACCTACGCTTCGCAACATCTCAAGAAAGAGAAGGCCTCAACTGCACCGAAACTGACGTCTGAAAGCTTGCAAGTTTATACATAATCAGATTAATTTTAGTCTTCAAAGGATTAAATAATTTAGGTTTTCTCATTTTTATGTTTTTAAAAAGCTAACAATTAATTTAAAAGTGTTTACGTAAGAGTCGCTTTACCGCTGGAATATACGTCGAATGTAGAATTCATTTAGACACAGACGTAGCGACGATAAAATACCTTTTTGCAGAACCACTTTACTCAGTGAGCCATGCCAATCGCCATCACTTAAAAACCAACGGTTAGCATCCCTCAGGTGTTTAACCCTTTAAAGACGAAGCGTATCTGTTTTATATAAGAACTCAGTGCGTACCGCGCTGTAAACACTCTCCACTTCGGTTATAAAAACCAATCTCTTAATATTTTATAAGGCAAAAGTTGCTGTTTGTTCTGAGATCCGTACAAAACACATAAACGCAATGTGGGCACCACGTAGAATTTTTTAATATTAAACCTGGTAGTATGTAAAGTTACCGCTAGGCTTTAAAAGGTTAACAACAGACAGTAGGCTAAAGACATTCTGGAATATTTTATTCACTGTATTCCTCCCCCAGATACTGTCACGAAGGATATGAAAGTGCGGGGCACTTGACGTATATGGGGTAGAAGAGATGCATACAGGGTTTGGGTTGGAAAACCGGAAGGAATGAGTCGTTTTGGAAAGACCCAGGTGTAGGTAAAAATAAAGTTTTAAGTCCCTGTTCACGCCTTGAAGGAATATATGTGGAGTAGAGGCATAGCTCCACTCATTCTTAACCTCGGCACTAGATGGAGGTGAGTGGTCAACATCAAGCCCCGGCGGCTTTAACCCAGGAAAATAAGTCCGGCGCCCATTTAGTAGGAAAACCCCTGAGCACGGCTGAATGGTTCGTAGAAGAGTAACACCTGTCGCCCCTATCCGCATAGTAACCCCTCATTGTCTAGCCCCTAGCCTAGTCAGTATACTGACAACGCTGTCCCGGTATCCTTAAACGCAGGTGGGAGAATAATATTAAAATGGATGATAAAGAATATGGTGGGAGGATGTGTGTTGTGTTCATCTAGCTCAGTGGCTGACTGTTGTGGATATGGTTTTGAAATTTTGGGCCTTGTAAATTGCGAGAAATTTCTTGACTAGCTACGCAACTGTTAGCTTCACGAGGCGAAATTTACTTTTCAAACAGTAAATAGAGCTTACAAGAATCACTGTTTGTAAGTTGTCAGGTACGTAACGTGTTTAAGGTAAGACCTGCTGTCACTACATTAACCCTTTAAAGACAAAGCGTATCTGTTTTATATAAGGACTCAGTGCGTACCGCGCTGTAAACACTCTCCACGTCGGTTATAAAAACCAGTCTCTTAATGTTTTATAAGGCAAAAGTTGCTGTTTGTTCTGAGATCCGTACAAAACACATAAACTCAATGTGGGCAGCACGTAGAGTTTTTTAATGTTAAACCTGGTGGTACGTAAAGTTACCGCTAAGCTTTAAAAGGTTAATGAGAAGTTAGTTATTAACATTACTGGAAAATTGATTTCAAATTTCAATAGCGCAAAGGTTTTTTTTTAACTCTGTGCAGTTTGAGTATGCAATGAATTTTTGGGTGAGTGGAATATCGTCATATATCGATACAGGTCCGGTCAGTTACTGTCCCTTTGTAGAACCCACAACTGTATCAATAATATTGATCTACAGAGCGTATTGTTTCCAGTTTGTACACACATTCATACTGAAACACAACCCTTCGTTAGGCATCACACTCCGCATATGTATTTGCATATGGGTATGCAGTGCGCCACATCCTCGGTTTTGCAGTATTCTGTAGACGCACGTGTTGACTGTTGTGATTTAGCGCACTCACTGAACGGACCCGATAGTACATGCGCAGAGGCGAGTGTTCTGTGCTCTTTATATACACGCAGCAAACAAAGATTAATTAAGTAAATAAATTACTGACTTGCTGACAACAGAAATTAGTAGCTAACAGGCTGAATTAGTGATAAATAACTAGGGCAAATCTAGCCACTTTATTGATGTACGCCATTTTGTGTAACGGCGCTGTAAATTTACCATGAAATTATGTGTTTATATTAACGGAAGCTTTGCTGCCAATTCATTACCGAGCTATTTATGGAGAAATGTTAAAAGACGTCATCTATTCATTGCTTATTTTACAACGTTGTCAGTAGCTGAGGTTATGTGACGCCGAATGGTGTGATGATTAGTGAATAGTGAATGGGAAGAATGTGGAAGGAAGTGATACAGAATAAGTCGAATTACATCAGGGTAGCACTCGAGGGGGGGGGATTGGAGGGCTGCTGGGTTGCAGCCCCCCAAACACCGCCATCCGAAATTTTAAAAAACTCAGATTTTGTAGATATTATGGTATCAAAGATTTACGTCATTTACCCTTGAACCGAAATCGGCTAAGGACTAGTACATTAGGATTCTGAAAAATAAATAACATTAACCCTTTAAAGACGAAGCGTGTCTGTTTTATATAAGGACTCAGTGCGTACCGCGCTGTAAACACTCTGCACTTCGGATATAAGAACCAATCCCTTAATGTTTTATAAGGCAAAAGTTGCTGTTTGTTCTGAGATCCGTACAAAACACATAAACGCAATGTGGGCACCACGTAGAAGTTTTTAATGTTAAACCTGGTCGTATGTAAAGTTACCGCTAGGCTTTAAAAGGTTAAAAATCGAGAAGATAGGACACTGTGATTGAGTCATGGAGCATGTAGTTATATTTGTTTGTATATAAATGCAGATGCAGGCAGTCTTATGTTGTACTTACGGCATGATTTTTATAACGTAATTTTTAAAATCAGTCATTATGTGTAGCCGTAGGGTTAGCCCCCCTCAGCGAAATATTGGGGGTGCGTACCTCAGTTAGATCACTGAATTTGGAAGGACTGATGAAAATCACGAAAAGTGTCAGCTCAGGACAGCTGGTCTTCAGACCCAAATTTGAACGCGGGCCCTCTGCAGTAAGTAGTGGGACTGTTCCCGGCTCCATCAAGACACGTGGTCGCAACGCAACAAATAACTGTACTGAATATTCTCAGTTTCATTATATGTGTTCCATTGCGTGGCAGGACAGACTAAGTCTGCGGCAAAGTTAAGTGAAATTTCCACAATTAGTATTAACACTTCCCCAGATGTGATGTTATTATGGTGTAGGGGTGAATTTAGGGTTTTTTAAAACACTAGAGGGGTGCGTCAGAATCGGGCAAATTTATTCTAACAGACTTAAATCACTGCCTGATTAACATCCTGGCAAACTGACGAGTAACAGCCTGATCAATAGCCTACTAGTATAAGTAACCGCCTGATCAATATCCTACCAGTAAAGTAACGGCTTGATCAATATCCTACCAGTATAAGTAACGGCCTGATCAATATCCTACCAGTAAAGTAACGGCTTGATCAATATCCTACCAGTATAAGTAACAGCCTGATCAATATCATACCAGTATAAGTAGCAGCGTGATCAATATCCTACCAGTATAAGTAACAGCGTGATCGATATCCTACCAGTATAAGTAACAGCCTGATCAGTATCCTACCACTATAAGTAACAGCCTGATCAATATCCTACCAGTATAAGTAAAAGCCTGATCAATATCCTACCAGTATAAATAACAGCCTGGTCAATATCCTACCAGTATAAGTAATAGCCTGATCAATATCCCACCAGTATAAGTAACAGCCTGATCAATATCCTACCAGTATAAGTAACAGTCTCATCAATATCCTACCAGTATAAGTAATAGCCTGATCAATATCCTACCAGTATATGTAATAGCCTGGTCAATATCCTACTAGACTAGATGATGGACCAGCACCTTACCGGTCTCAAATGATTGCCTTATCAACATCTTGCAAGACCATTAAATAAATGCCTTACCAAAATTCAACCAAGGTGACAACCTACCACTCTAAGTGACTACCTTTCAACATCCTACCAGGCTATGTGACTGCCTGATGAACATCTTACTAGAAAATGCCTGATCTATGTCACACCAGACTATGTGACTGCCTGATGAACATCTTACTAGAAAATGCCTGATCTATGTCACACCAGACTATGTGACTGCCTGGTGAACACCTTACTAGAAAATGCCTGATCTATGTCACACCAGACTATGTGACTGCCTGATGAACACCTTACTAGAAAATGCCTGATCTATGTCACACCAGGCTATGTGACTGCCTGATGAACACCTTACTAGAAAATGCCTGATCTATGTCACACCAGACTATGTGACTGCCTGATGAACACCTTACTAGACTAAGTGCCTGATCAATATCTTCCTAAATTACGTGACTGCATGATCAACTGACGTCAATAAAATAACGATGGGACGTCGCGGGACCTTCTTTAAAAGCTGTTTGTTGTTAATTATTCCAAATATTCCCACAGTTTGAAATAATCACTGAGGCTCACCACCGTACCATTGTCAGCACGCTGACGCCCTCCATATCTGGAGGCTGAATCGAGTTAAGTAACATTCATTTTGTATTCACTGACTGAGGGAAAGCAAGACAAACCGTCTTCAGCACACCCGAGATTTGAATCCCGGACATAGCGGTGACAAAACACTAGCACAGCATTTCTTGTAATCAGCTGATAGAACTGAAGCACCCTTCTCTTTCTCTTGCGTTCTTCCCAAATCGTCTCCACGTTCTACTTCTCAGTCTATCATCACTCTACCCACTTCTCTTTTCTCTTTGTATTCGTAAGCCGTGGCTCAATCGTCCCCTCATCAATGATGGATTACACGAGTGGGAGGGGGGGGGGGGCAGCACTACTCCACCCGCTGTCCTTTGATCCCCTGCAGTGCGCCGCTATAACAGATCCACCACGCATTATTGCGCGGGGGAACCAACTTCTAGAAATCCGAACAAATACAAGGGGCGATACACACTATATACGGTTCTCACACAAGTATAAAAATCAATTTCTATTCCGATGTCATATACAGTGATGGTGGTGATTACGGAGATTTATATCACCACGAACGGTCCTTTGGGGTTTGCTAGTAGCACAGAAATACAGACTTGTTTCTCGAATAGCCTTCGCACCTTCTAGTCTTGTGTCCATCTCATTGCATTAAGCGCAGTCCGTGACAGTTGACGACATCTTATGTCCTCAGTGTATTTGCCTTTTTTATAAGATAGGAATAATTGTCTTTTTTTTATAGCAATCTACCACTGGGACCCGTCCTCAAGCAGTTGATTCCAGTCAACACTGTCACACTTTATTTAAGATCCATTTTAATATTACTCACTATATCATTCATAGGTGTTACAAGTGCTTTCGTCGTTCAGGAATTCCAACGCATACATTTCTCAGTTCGTCCATATTTGCACCATGTGCCGACACATTATCTCCTAGTTAATTTATGTGACAATAAACCATAGGCTGATAAACTACCGAATGAACTAAATAACTAACAAAGGAACCAAACCCGAACAGCCGCATCCTTCTGGAGAAACAGAGGTGACGGAAGTTGCCGTACGTTAAAAGCTGTGTTCTTCGATAGCCTGTATAACGACACAAGCAGGAATTACACAGCAAATTTCTGAAACACTTGTCATACCTACGTATTACAGGCATGTGGCCAGTATTTCAAATTACCTCTCTCTTTGTATTTTGCCTACCGATGTGAGAAATGACCACTAAAATGTAAAACAAAAACAGCCCTCACAACTTATTAGATTTTTATTGATAAAATAATATAGTACAAGGCTACATGTTTCGGCCGTTCGTATGACCATCATCATGCCTATATACAAGAAGCAGTGCAGGAGTAGTTACTGCCTTGGAAATCTCAAGAGGCGATTGCAGTATTCAAAACCGTTGTTCATATACATGTTTCAATATCAAGGCGTAAGACTCCATCTATAGACATAACGAATAAAATAGTTAAATACAGTGTCAACTGTAGGTTTAACCAGTGCTACTGTGTTCTGAAACTACCAAGCACTGATTTAACCTACAGTTTATACTGTATTTTACTGTTTTATTGGTTATGTTTATATATGGAGTCTTACACCATGATATTGTACCATGTACTGTATATGAACTGGGGGCCGCGGTGGCGCAGTTGGTTGAGGCACTGCGCTACAAACCGGCAGGTCGCGGGTTCGATTCCCGATGGTGTCAGTGGATTTTTTCTTTGGTATAATCCTGTCGGTAGCACTATGGCCCTGGGGTCGACTCAGCCTCTAACAGAAATGAGTACCAGGAATATTTCCTGGGGTGTAAACGCGGCCGGTGCGTAGGGCTGCCAACCTTACCACCTTCAAGTATAGAAATCTGGGAGCCTCAGCCTGTCCAGGCCTGTAATGGGAGTGCTTTACCTTTTTTTTTTACTATATATGAACAACTTTTTTAAATACTGCAATCGCCCCTTGATATCTCAAAGGCAGTAACTACTCTTGCACTGCTTCTTGTATACAGGCCTGATGATGGTCATACGAACGGCCGAAACATGTAGCCTTGTGCTATATTATTTTATCAATGACAATCTAATAAGTTGTGAGGGCTGTTTTTGTTTTATATTGTAGTATTTCAAATGACACTGTGTGAAAAAAATAAAGTAAGGGTATTTTTCGTCTCACCCACCCCAAAATGTTAGTATGGTCCGTTAGGAAGGGCGGTGGTTAAATTTTATTGAAGTCGAGTTTTGGAATGGAAGTAATCGTGTTTCGAACACCCCTTCCCTCCAGCTACATAACTGCTGAGGTGTATGTAAAATTTCCAACCCTGTTCACCACCTTTAACCCCACTTATATGTTCACCGTCTTTCTCTGTCCCTTGTGACCTTCATTCGTTTCTAATTTGAACCCATTTCCACTCAATAGAATTCAAATTACGACCAGCATTTAATTGAATTTTCGAACACCTACTTCAAGGTATTTCCCCGTCGCACAGTAGAATTTCCCTTCGAACTCTTGTCTTCCCTTCCTTTTATGATACGAACCAATTTCATTCAATAGGAGGCAGTTTAAGCTTGATCGATCAGTCAGTTCGTGCTGGCATACTTACACTCGCCTTGCGATACAAGCGCAGGGCAGTTAGCAGAACCTTGCGAGGTTCTTTGCATGATGGATATCGCTAACTATTTGAGTGGGCAAAGGAATCTTTTGTGCTGACCGATGTCAGAAATTACGCACCCAGAATTTTTCGTTTTGGCGGAGACGTGACACCGAGGCTATATATAATTTATGTTTGATTTTAAAAATTATGTTATGAAAATCATGTTGTTAGTAAAACATAACACTGTTTGCAGCTGAATTTATATATACACAAATATAGCTGCATGTTCCATGACTCAAACACAGTGTCCTATCTTCTTTTTTTTCCTATTTTTATTGATTTATTTTTTCAAAATTTTAATGTACTAGCCATCAGCCAATTTTGGTGGCTGATTTCGGCTGAAGGTTAAATCACGTAGAACTTTTGATATCATAATGTCTACAAATCTGTGTTTTTTAAATTTCTGTTTTGAGGGTTTTGAGGGGTGGCAGCCCCCCCCCTCCCCGCCAGGTTCGCCCCTGCCGTACAGTACGCACAGAGACCTACATTCAAGAGTTAATTTATATGGCAACTATGGGTTCTGCGCAGAACCTTCTGTACGTTAACCCTTTAAAGACGAAACGTATCTGTTTTATATAAGGACTCAGTGCGTACCGCGCTGTAAACACTCTCCACTTCGGTTATAAAAACCAGTCTCTTAATGTTTTATAAGGCAAAAGTTGCTGTTTGTTCTGAGATCCGTACAAAACACATAAACGCAATGTGGGCACCACGTAGAATTTTTTAAGTGTTAAACCTGGTGGTATGTAAAGTTACCGCTAGGCTTTAAAAGATTAATGAAATTATTTGACCACAGGTATGTGCAGTCACATGTCTATCAACTCTGCTATGTGCATTACGCTTTATAGTACATTGACCATCATAAAGTCCGTTCCGTTCCGTTCCAAAAAGCAAACAGGCACACTCATATATATATATATATATATATGGTGAAGTCAGTCCTGGAATCCCTGAGGGTGACGTGAAATAAAGAATAAAAATGTAATTGGATATGACAATGAAAATATACCCACACGAATCCTGTGAGTTGTAATACCAATATTAAACGCTGTGTGACAATCGATAGTCGATTATCGCATGTTACCACTCAGTAGGAATGTCTGGTATGTAGTGGATCAATGATCAAGAGCACACCTGCCAGTCATTTTCCTATGGTTCTCAGGGCGTGAGTCGCTTTTAATACTTGCGGTGTACAGTGAAATGAGGTCTGAAATCCATTGGAAAATGATCACCCAGAGTGCATGCCGTGTCAATTAGCCTCATGTTGTTTATATCCTTCAAAATTACACCGCATTTTTAGCAGAAGTTGAAGGAACAAAACTTTGCTAATTATTACAGGGCGCTAGTATTACTTGGCACGTATGAGGGAAATATAAAGTTCATACAGGAGTTTGGTGGGGAAACCTGAAGAAAAGGGATAACTTCAAAGATATAGGCCGCAAATGAGAGGATAATATTAAAAGGGCTTTTAAAATTTCGGCTGGTGGGCCTGGACTGGATACATCTGGCTCAGAAATAGGAAAAAAAATGGCCGGCTCTTGTGAATAATGTAATGAACTATCGAGTTTCATAAAATTTGGGGAATTTATGGACTAGGTGAGGAGATATTAGGCAACACGAAGGATTCTGCTCCATGGACTGGGTGAATGAGCTAGTTAATATGATATTACTTATTCTGTGCGTTATTCTTACAATCAGTGATATTCACTAACAAACGTACATAGTCGGATTACAAACTGTACGTAAGTTTTAAATAATTCCTACATGTTTCCGCGCCGAGGCGCTAGTATCGAGGACCTACTACCGAGACGCGCACCGACGTGCGCCACTGAGACGGGATCATCTTGCATGGCAGATGATGGACTCAAATGTTTGTACGCATGCTCTGTACACAATGTAAACAGACATTGTCTTTTGGCCTGGGCCTTGTCAGGGTTAGGACAACCGTAATATCAATAATACTGTAATTATATACTGACCATTTTGTATATTTTTAGAATCTAATATTTTTAAATATCTGAATACGATGCACTGTATTTCCCAGATTGATGTGTTGCTGCTTGTAGTCTTTCGTATTTGAGACTCCCTGGGGATGGTGCCTCGGTGCCCAAACACGTAGGAGTTATTGTAAAACTTATGTACAATTTTAATCCTATTGTGTACATTAGTTGGATAGTTACTTTAGTTCTTTAATTATTTAGTATTACGTCTGTAACCACATGTGATGTAAACACTGAAGTAGATGTAATGATATTTATCTCACAAATACAGGCGTAACTTTGAGGGGGGGCAAGTGGGGAAGTGCCCCCTCCAGTGTTTTTTCAAACTAGGAATAGTTTCTTTGATTACTGAATTAAATAATTGCGAATACAAAATACACATAAAAGAAGAAAATTACAAGCTTGCGTTTTATGGTAGCAATCTTCCCCTCTTTCAAATTTGAGTTTTTTATAAAATAATGTTCGTAATACCAATGGTCAGTTTTGCCCCCCCCCCCCCCCCCCCAACCCAGTGTTATTAGCCAAGTTATGCTTATGAGTACCTCGAAACCTATCTTTACTGAATCCATATACAAAAGTAGGGGTTAATTTCAAAACGTTAGTAACAAATGATGCATGATATGTTTTGTAATAAACTTCTAGACTCATCAATGTTTCATGTCGATACATGATTTCTCTCTGACTCAAGTGGTACCTTGATTATTCCAAGGCTGTCCATATGGAGGTGCCAATCCCAAGGCAGATCAGTGAAGGTGGGCCCAAAATTACACTTCTGCTCTAAGTCTGTGTTGGTGCTAAGTCACCGCTGTGACACACACATTTATCGAAATAGCATTGTACAGTCCTTTAAAATTTCAAATGTAAAGACGGACGATTGTTTCATGTAGCTGTGATTTACACAGATAAGACGGCAAATTATACACTTCTCCAGGTCTTTAGGAATAAGGAAAATGTGCCTAAGCTGTACTGTTCCTGCTTAGAGCTAATGCAGTTTGCATCTTCGGTTGCAAAATCTCCACCCTCTTTGTCAGCCCAGTTACAGAAACCGTACAAGTTGCTTCTATAAGTCTTTTAAAAAAACTAGTGTCCCTCTTACACTAAAATCCTCGAAGGATTTGGTATATTAGCGTAGGTATTTCCTAGTGAAAACTGTGGAAACTGCAGTACCGACTGACGTATCGATACCTACTTTTTGCTCCATAACTACAGATTATCATGGGTAATAACAGCGACCTGGACAACTTATCCGTAAGTGTAAAGGTGACTTACTACATATCAGCAAATTAATTATAGAGTTTCCACTCCTAGGCTTCAGAATATCTACAAAGCCTAGGGACACTCTTCCAAGTATCGCCGCCCCCCCCCCCACCCCACAGAACATGTTTAACTACAACGTCGTAAGTCTATAAGAATAGGCGTCAACGTAATCATACTTCTGTCTAGTGAATAACTGTTTTAATATATGCATTCGATAACATGGTCTCCGTTCTTAGATTTGTAATTTTATGTAACTGTTGCGTAAATCCTGGGAACTGAGGTCCGGAGACATTGTGGGTCATTCCACAACACCACAACTTCTAATCAAACGATGAGGTCAGTGATTTGTTTGGCAAGCGGCGACACACTATGAGTTTGATTAAATTTGTCCCTGTGTCCAAAGTTTAACATTTTAAAGCCTAGCCGTAACTTTACATATGACCAGGATTAACATTAAAAAATTCTACGTGGTGCCCACATTGCGTTTATGTGTTTTGTGTGGATCTCAGAACAAACAGCAACTTTCGCCTTATAAAACATTAAGAGACTGGTTTTTATAACCGAAGTGGAGAGTGTTTACAGCGCGGTACGCACTGAGTTCTTATATAAAACAGACACGCTTCGTCTTTAAAGGGTTAATACAGTCTGTAGATAAATTAATGCTATCGATGTTTTCAGTATATAATAAAAATTGAGACTTTGGTTTCATCACTGTAGAAGATATGAATATTTATGGTGTCCCGTGTTGTGGCACCGTGTAGGCAACCAGTCTCTCCGAACCGTTGTTAGTTATCCAAAAAAAAAAAAACTGCACGGCGTCGTGTCCCAAAGGATAGCAATCTTATAAAAAGTGTGCATTTTATGTGGTGAATATCTGTGCCAGCCTGCTGGATCAGTCACTTAGTGTTGTTCTTGATTGCGTGTTGACCGTGATGTGTGTAGTCATATAGACTGTTACGTTTCTGTTAAAGCTAAAACCATTTAAAATAATACGTGCTTGGGATGCTAGTAACTGCTACCAGATCAAATTTTGCCGGGTATGTGTGTGTGTGTGTGTGTGTGTGTGTGTGTGTGTGTGTGTGTGTGTGTGTGTGGAGGGCGTGAAACCGGAAAAAAATAGACTTTTAATTGTCGTGGTTCTTTTAACGCGTGGGTTAGGTTTATCCGGGATTATGTGATCTTCGTGTAGTAATGTTATTGCTTTTTCCTGCAATCGCATTCAACCCTTACCCATGTAACATTTGCCCTTTAACAAGATTAATAGCTACCCGTATAGCTATAACAATCCTTTTTTTTTTAGAAATGGCCGTTTTTACCTCATTCCCTTGCTTTAACCGATGTTTATCTTAATTGGTTTGCCCCCATGTACACAGAAGTGAGGGTAGTTTTGGGGCGTGTTGTGTTTTGCGAAATTTTCGTGACCATAAACAGAGGGGGAAGGTAAAAGTTAGGTAATGTAAAGTGTCAGTAGGGTTAGTTACGTTAGAGATAGATAATATGTGGTTCTATTAACGGGGAACGGAAGACGAAAATGCGTTCGGTAGAAATAATCAAGGATGTTAAATATAAATAAAAGACTGAAATCGTAGCGTAATGGAGACTAATTAACTTGAATTGTTGCTGAAACAACATAAAATATTCCACCCGTAAATTCTGCTCAGTAGGCCTACTGTAAATCGGTCGTTAATTTAAGTTCAACGAGAGTTATTTTGTTACGCGATTGACGCAGGTCGAATGCAGAAGTCCTGAGAGACACAAACAACCTTCGTGAAGCACTTCGCAATAATTTAAGTCCCCTAAACCATACGAGTCAAAGCAGTTTAGTGAGGAACCTGAATAGGCTGTGGCCTGGAAGAGATTTTCGACGAGCTAACAATTACTCAGCTAAAAAAGATATCTCCCCAAATTTTGAAGAAACAAGATGTTCATGACCGTGTTCACAACAGCCCGCCAGTTTTTCTTATCCTGAATGAGAACCGTCCGGTAAAAGTCCTTCAGGTTCTCGTTTAACATCCCTTTTAATAAGACGGTAACATTTTAGGCAGGGAAGTAGGATTTGTAAGGCAGGGCTGTGGGGTCAGAGTAGGAGTCGGAAGGAATTTTAGGTGGAGTCGGAGTCGGAAGGAATTTTAGGTGGAGTCGGAGTCGGAAGGAATTTTAGGTGGAGTCGGAGTCGGAAGGAATTTTAGGTGGAGTCGGAGTCGGAAGGAATTTTAGGTGGAGTCGGAAGTAATTTTAGGTGGAGTCGGAGTCGGTAAAAATGTACCGACTCCGACCTCAATCTAAAATCTTAACTAGATACTCCAAACATAGAGCCCTGATAGCTACACTAATCATTAGACTTATACTTAAATATAGATTATAAGTCAAAAGAGTAGCCTTGATGATTCACGTGGTGGTGATGAAATGTCTTATAGGTTTACCGTTATTAATACATATTCAGCTTTTATATAGGGGTCGGAGTCGGAAGTTTTAAAAATTCAGGAGTCGGAGTCGGAAGTTTAAAAATCGAGGAGTCGGAGTCGGCAGTTTTAAAAATCGAGGAGTCGGAGTCGAAAGTTTTAAAAATCGAGGAGTCGGAGTCGGAAGTTTAAAAATCGAGGAGTCGGAGTCGGAAGTTATAAAAATCGAGGAGTCGGAGTCGGAAGTTTTAAAAATCGAGGAGTCGGAGTCGAAAGTTTTAAAAATCGAGGAGTCGAAGTCGGAAGTTTAAAAATCGAGGAGTCGGAGTCGGAAGTTTTAAAGATCGAGGAGTCGGAGTCGAAAGTTTTAAAAATCGAGGAGTCGAAGTCGGAAGTTTAAAAATCGAGGAGTCGGAGTCGAAAGTTTTAAAAATCGAGGAGTCGAAGTCGGAAGTTTAAAAATCGAGGAGTCGGAAGTTTTAGAAATCGAGGAGTCGGAGTCGAAAGTTTTAAAAATCGAGGCGTCGGAGTCGAAAGTTTTAAAAATCGAGGAGTAGGAGTCGGAAGTTTAAAAATCGAGGAGTCGGAGTCGGAAGTTCTAAAAATCGAGGAGTCGGAGTCGGAGCTTTTATGTACCGACTCCACAGCCCTGCTACCCAGATGTGCCATTGTGACATTCAGAGGGACAGCTGTACCCTCTACCGTTCTATCCCTCTCTCGTTTTAATCTCAGGACCTAACTCAGTAGATCAGGGTGCGCATATTCTCCCATAATCTAGGAGCTACATCAAAATTCTAGCCTCCATGTTGAGGATCCAAAAATCTTAAGCATCACAATAACGTGTTTAATCGCCAGGGCAGTCTGGCACTAAGGATTTGTGCATCCCTGCAGTAAATGCCTGCTTAACGTTTCACATGAAGACTCAGACAGATTCATTACACAAAACGCTCTGTAGTAATTTCAATATGACACGGTGAACAAATTTCTGGGACCAAAAATTCGAAGCACAAAAATGTACCATCATTAGGAACATTTAGAGTTGATTTTAGTCTTAGCAGATTACTGCCGGCAGGCACAAAAAACAGTCGTTAGTATGGCAAAAATTTTTATAATAAATGATGGGTTGTATTGCACAAAAACTCTATAATAAAAGAACATTACAGTGAGGAAAGTTTGCTATAGGAAGTGAACAAGACAAAAAAGTGCTGCGTGAGACGATGTTTAAAGAACTCTTGAACACGTTATTAAAGCTTGGATTGAGGTTTCTTTGTTCAAGAGAGATCTGTGACATTTATCACAGTCTGAGGAAGGAAGTGGTCACAGTGTCCACACAGAGGCATTTATCATTTTACTTCAGAAAGTAGCACTCCGGGAGTTTTATGGTTTCTCACCTTGAGGGGCTGATATCAAATCCTGTGAAAAGTCTCAGAAAATTAGTCGGCACTTCCAAAGCGAAATGACAAACATAATTCACACAGTTTTAGTGACATATTCGCGAAGGGAGAAATAAAACCCTTAACTGACAGAGACAGGCCTATGCTGAAGCGTGTTAGGTACAGCTCACCTTTCTACGTACAGCACACCTTTCTACGTACAGCACACCTTTCTACGTACAGCACACCTTTCTACGTACAGCTCGCCTTTCTACGTACAGCATACCTTTCTACGTACAGCACACCTTTCTACGTACAGTATACCTTTCTACGTACAGCTCGCCTTTCTACGTACAGCATACCTTTCTACGGCCATTGAATGTGTGATGGGTTCTGAAGAGTGCTGTTTGAAGAGCAAACTCAAGTCGCATATTTTCAAGTGACTAACCCTACGGAAAATGGATTTTCTTAAAAATCTGATAGTTTTTCAAGTAGTGAAATTTCCTGTGTTTTAGGCACACAAGGCTTCGATTATATGTTTACAACGATCTGGCTGTTTAATCCAACACACAATCTTTTTCCTACCTTATTAACACATATTTTAATATTATCTTCTATCTACACCCAGTTTTCACAATTGGCGCCTTCAATTCAGGTTTTCTGGTTAATATTTTGCATGCATTTTTGTTTTCATGACGCATGCTAGTAATTACGCTGATCTCGTATTTGATATTAACGCCTAAGTATTATTTAGAGAAAAATATATATTGTGACGCTTTTCATTATTATGGTTAACTTAGTGGCGTAATGTGGTTCCGGTGTTACTCGCCTGGTTCTCACCGCGAAGGTTCAGTTCAGGGGCAGTTCATACAGGGAATCTGAGCTGTACAAAGCGACGCTGCGTCCTGTTTGCTCTGGACACTTGTGCTTTCCCTTTCACACGTATAATGGTGTCACTGTGTACGACTGAAAGGCGTATTGAGAGGTGCAGGTACGGATCTGTTCATTCTTAATTTCAGTATTAAATGTGGGCGACTGGTGAACTTTAACCCTTTAACGACGAAGCGTGTCTGTTTTATATAAGGACTCAGTGCGTACCGCGCTGTAAACACTCTCCACTTCGGTTATAAAAACCAGTCTCTTAATGTTTTATAAGGCAAAAGTTGCTGTTTGTTCTGAGATCCGTACAAAACACATAAACGCAATGTGGACATCATGTAGAATTTTTTAATGTTAAACCTGGTGGTATGTAAAGTTACCGCTAGGCTTTAAAAGTTAAGCCCTGGATAAGGCATGACGGTATCATTTTAAGAGAGACTTTATGGGCCCAAGAGTCGATGTAGATGCTGTGGTTCTATAATCAGTGGCTGGAGAAATAGGTCCATCTAAGGCCTTAGTAACAGGGAAATATCTCACCCCACATTTGTTTTTCATGGCTCGACATCCCTTACGGACCTAGACCTTTTCATCATTGAGGTTTCGATATCACACTCAGGCACACCACACTCGGTAGGACTCCTCTGGACTAGTGATCAGCCCGACGCAGAGACCTCTACCTGACAACACACAACACTCACAAGCGAGAGACATCCATGCCCCCCCCCGGCGGAATTCGAACCCGCAATCCAGGCTAGTGGCTGCAGACCCACACCTTAGACCATGTGGCCGCTGGGATCGGCCTTCATAATTTCATATAAAAGAGAAAAATTCAATGTTATACACCATTCTATGGCCGTACCATGGCTCAGGCAGTTAATTTTATGGCGGAGACACGGGTTTGATCACAGACCAGTCCATGCGAGGTTTGTGATGAATAAAATGGCACTGGGACAGGTTTTTCTTCGAGTACTTTGGTTTTCCCGTGTCAGAGTCATTTAACCAGTATTTAATAAGCATGTTTCATTCATGCATTACTTATGATATTTAATCTTGGCAGTTGACACCGCCCTGTACGAAATTAAAAGACATAATCTCCTGTCACTTCTGTCTCTTATGCTTAATCAATTTTTCTGAAGCACCCTGTATGTTCTACTCGTAGTATAAAAGATGATTTTAACACCCAAGCAAGACAACATATAATAGTTTATTTTTACATAATTTATTGTCCAAATTTTTAAATAGGGCACAGAAAAAAAATGTTTCTGATTCAACGTCCGCATTTCCGGAATTTCACTCCGCCTACAATTGTATTTAACACATAAAAGATGTAGTGATATCGTACAGACAGCTCCAGTGCTATGCCCACCTGTGTCTCTACTTCAGTCGTAACTGTTGTCTTTAACCTTTTAAAGCCTAGCGGTAACTTTACGTACCACCAGGTTTAACATTAAAAAATTCTACGTGGTGCCCACATTGCGTTTATGTGTTTTGTACGGATCTCAGAACAAACAGCAACTTTTGCCTTATAAAACATTAAGAGATTGGTTTTTATAACCGAAGTGGAGAGTGTTTACAGCGCGGTACGCACTGAGTCCTTATATAAAACAGATACGCTTCGTCTTTAAAGGGTTAAATACCTGTTATTGGTATTTAACACCTCCTCACACACATCAGCTTTTTAACGGCTACCCTCTTCATCCCAACAAGGACACGTGGCCACTTGCTGTTTAACCACCGACACCCCTTTATATTTCACTCCCTACATAACCTCTAGTACCCTGTCATTCTCAACCCCGTTCAACTCAAACTCCACCCTTAACAAGAGATACAGACACATTACATTCCAGTAGAAAATAAGAAACGCTAAGGGAAGGCTAGTACTGCGGAATTCTAAGGGATATTGGGGTGAGAGGTATGATATTTAATATGACTCGCTTGTGGAGGGTTTCACTGCCAAGACATTAGGGGTTTGTAGTGGCAGACACCATCTCATACCAGTGAGAGGGAGAAGAAGACATCTGACAAACGGAATGCGTATCTCTCTTCCTTAACTCTGTACCACAGGAACCCTTAGAACTGCAGAGCTAATGGCAGCAACACAACGGATGTGGTGGTGGGGCGGAATGTGTTACCGCTTCTTACTAATGTTTGCGCTAATGGATGCTGTCCTATGTGGTCTACCCAAGAGGTCTGACATCTATAAGTACAAGCGCTATTTATAATCTGCAGTGTATTACAGTCACTTTATTGCTTCTCATTTTGGTGACAGCGACATAAGAAGTAATTGATGATGCGTCGTCTCGAAAATTGGGGTCAAGTTTCGAATTCCAGTTGAGGCACGGCTGGACATGTGCGAGGTTGCACAGTGTAATGTCCTGGCTAGGGTTGGAGAACCAGTGATTTTGTGGGGTTATGTTCTTAGCAAGGACTGAGCCCCAAAAGGGAGCGTCTACACCAGCCCAGTGGTGCACCAAGTTTCCTATCCATTTGAACCCGGTGGATATTTCAAAGGGTTAAAGCAGCTGGGGCTTGAAACTGACCAGTTACATCAATTTAGTGGCGGAGTTAAGAACCCGAACTTCTCCGTGACGCTATATTACACAAGTAGAGAAGAGGAGGAGGAGGAGGAGGAGGAGGAGGAGGAGGAGGAGAAGAAGAAGAAGAGAGGAAGAAGAGGACGAAAAAGAAGAAGACGACGACGAAGAAGACGAGAACGAAAAAGAAGGATAAGAAGACGTAAGAAGAAGAAGACGAAGAAGAAGAAGGAGACGAAGAAGAAGAGACGAAGAAGAAGAAAAAGACGAAGAAGAAGACGAGGACGACGACGACGACGACGACGAAGAAGAAGAAAAAGACGAAGGAGGAGGAGGAGGAGGAGAAGAAGAAGAAGAAGAAGAAGAAGAAAGTGAAGGACAGACGAGTCGTGAAAGGCATTTTTTGGCCCATATGGGGCCAGAAAGACCATCACGTATTAGAAGGTTTCCATGCTTCGCCCGCTTGTCCTTCTGGTAGTACTATGAAAAAGGAAATGTATGAATAAAACGTTACAGTGGTTAAATGGGGTCCGCAGAATTTTAATCTTTCATTAATGCCGAAGCGCAGCTTTTGGAAATTTAATTATCTTTCACTTTAAAGCAAGGGAATTAATTCTGAAAAATTTACATAGGGATAGCTGCATGAGACGCATTCAGTAGCAACTTGGAATCTCGGAAACCATCCCAGCATTTGCTTGAAGGCAGAAGAAAACCGAGAAAACCTGTGCGGCGATAGCCGGTCATAGGACGTGCCGGCTGCATACTGACTCCGGCAAACAAAAAAAGACACGGAAATATCCTAACGTTCTGTAAAGTGTGTTGTTGCTTTATTGACAGTTTTGAATTGCACGTTATATACAATTTCACAATTATAGTGACATGATAAAAAACAGTGCATTTTTTACAGTTACATAATAACACATTTGTATTTCATTCCTTTTTCCAAGTCTCTTTCTGTCCGTACCGCACAGTAAACACACTCCATCTCGGTTATAAAAACCAATCAGTTAATGCTGTGTAGGGAAATAATCGCTGTTTGTTCTGAGATCCACACAAAACACATAAATACACTGTGATTTATAAAGACCCAGTCCGTACCGCGCAGTAAACACACTCCGTCTCGGTTATAAAAACCAATCAGTTAATGCTGTGTAGGGAAATAATCGCTGTTTGTTCTGAGTTCCACACAAAACACATAAATACATTCTGTGAGCAGAACGTAGGATTTGTGGATGTTAAACGTGGCGTTACATAAAATAACCATTGGATTCTAAAAGGTTCATGAAGAAGAGGTAGAGCTTTTGTTTCTTTTTTGTTCGCCATCTTTGTAATTTGAACACTTAAAACTTTAACATAAAATCTGTAAGCATATTTAAAATCAGTTTTCATTCAAATTTCTATGTATTTCGACGCAACAAGGGAAAATAACTGACCTTTTAAAAAAACGAGTTTTATGTGACGGGCATTTAAAGTCAAGCAGACTGCTCACAAAAAAGACTCTAGTTGTTGTTACATGACCGATTTGTGGCCTGTTGCCAGTTCTGAAGAAATAGTAATAATTAAAGTACATAAAATGGAAACTGCTTCATTTTCTGGCATTCACGGTACTGCGGCCCACACGGTTAGAAACACAACTCCTAAGGACAGGAGTGAATAGCAGACGTGTGGATATTAACACTTTAAAGACGAAGCGTATCTGTTTTATATAAGGACTCAGTGCGTACCGCGCGGTAAACACTCTCCACTTCGGTTATAAAAACCAGTCTCTTAATGTTTTATAAGGCAAAAGTTGCTGTTTCTTCTGAGATCCGTACAAAACACATAAACGCAATGTGGGTACCACGTAGAATTTTTTAATGTTAAACCTGGTCGTACGTAAAGTTACTGCTAGGTGTTAAAAGGGTAATAAACCATAAAAGACCTCATTACTTCCGTGAAAGGTGGCCGTGCTCTTGTGTGATAGGATGTCTGAATATTTAATGACCACATATCCGCGTGATTAAACACTTGGCGAACACTCAACCTATGTCATCGGTCAGCGTAGTGTCGGTGTTTGTGTTGTCCATCGCTTCTGTTTGCCGTCGTCACATCTAGAACAGTGCTTTTCACATGTTGGTATGCCTACCACTTGCGTTACGCGGACGGTCGTCTGGTGGTAAGCAAAAAAAAAAAGTGTTTTAAATGTGTTCAAATGTAGAGAAAAATATTTAAAAAGTGTACACCAAAATACGCTTTTATTGTTAGAATAAAATTACAGTCCCTCCTTTGTTGTCTAATCGAAACAAATTAGAAAACCAGCAACTGCGAAATGTGAAGTTTTCACAGGGTCGTTGTTTCGCCGGTTGGCAGGTTTGAAGGCTTGAAACAGCAACTTACGGCATGTGTAACATTAACTGATTGATTTTTATAACTGGGATGGAGAGTGTTTACTGCGCGGTACGATCTAGGTCTGTAAATAAAACACTTTTTTTCCTCCTTTTCATCCTTAAAACAGTACTGCATTAGAGAGAGTTAATTAACGAGAGAGTCTGCATATTAATGCTGTTAGATTACGAGGTTAGAAGGAAATGCTGTTCATATCTTTGTCTACTGCACTATATCGATTTGTTGTGTTTTTCTTGCTGTCGACTGTACTGCGCAGCGCATCCTTCCGTTCAGCTGGTGTACCAAAGTAGCTGCTTTCCCAAACTTTCATCTCGCGAAAGCTCCATCTAAAGTTCCATAAATCTTGCAAGTAATCGAGACGAGCTTCTCCGAAGAGAAGCAGTGCTGGCCTCGGCATACCAACCAATAACAATCGCGATACTAGCTAAACGTGGCTTCTGGTCCAAATTCAGTCTTAATCCGTCCTGGGAAAGGAAACTTTCTGACAATTCACACTGAATATCACGGATGGAAACCCTTAGCTACAGGCTGTATAAAAATAAGTTGCTTATTTTATCTGAAATCGTTTTAATGGGATGAAAGTCTTGTAAATATCATTATGTGTCAATGGTGAAAGTCAACCAACGTGACATCCCGGTGTTGATCTTTAGGTGGGATCAAGTACTGTAAGAAGTGAGGTGAATAAATGATATTATATATTAACCTTTTAAAGCCTAGCGGTAACTTTACGTACCACCAGGTTTAACATTAAAAAATTCTACGTGGTGCCCACATTGCGTTTATGTGTTTTGTACGGACCTCAGAACAAACAGCAACTTTTGCCTTATAAAACATTAAGAGATTGGTTTTTATAACCGAAGTGGAGAGTGTTTACAGCGCGGTACGCACTCAGTCCTTATATAAAACAGACACGGTTCGTCTTTAAAGGGTTAAATACCACGCTTGTCAGAGTGGGCCGGCATAGCTCAGTAGATCTAGCGACCCGCTACGGGCTGGACGGTCCGGGGATGGAATCCCGGTGGAAGCGAAATTTTCCGCACGTGTCCACACCGGCCCCAAGTCCCACCCAGCCTCCTGTAAAATGGGTATCGGGTCTGTTTGCCTGGGGTATAGCAACCGATGTGCGGTTTTAACCACCCATCCCGTCTAGCGTTGAGGTTGAAGAAAGAGTAGAGCTATACTTCTACTCCTCATCTGGGCCTTCATAGCCTGTTCTAGGATGAACTTTGAACTCTATTCTTATCAGAAGGGCAGGGTCACTACAAACACAGCCGTGTTCTTTTGGTTGTGAAGCATTGACCTGAAAAGTACAGAATGACACTGAAATGCAGCCCCTAACCACACAATATATTTCAAATTGAGATCTGAGTTTGTCTGCGATATTACACAGGGTTGAGTAGGAGTTCAGTACCGAGGTTTTGGGGCAACCTGTCCGTCCCATCTTCAAGGTTCAAGAAGTCCAAGAAAACCCTTGAAGATGGGACGGACAGGTTGTCCTGAAACGTCGGTTCTACCACTGAACGCTGCTTAACATCCCAGAAGAGCGTAAACATCGTCTAGATCGTAGTGGAAGCCTGAAATCACGCGTGAGTTATATTGTTATATTGTTATATTGTTATATTGTCATATTGTTATATTGTTCCGAAAGTGAAATGTCTTGAATTTTCGGAAAAATTCCCGTATACTGGAGGGTGATTCATAACTCTATGATTTCAAAGTTTTAATACATATTTTGATTGAAAAGTAGGAGATAGGAAGGCGACCACTTGGGAGACCCAGGTGTAGATGGTAGGATAATATTAAAATGGATCTTCAAAACGTGGGATGAGGCCATGGACTGGATTGAGCTGGCTCAGGATAGGGACAGGTGGCGGGCTGTTGCGAATGCGGTAATGAACCTTCGGGTTCCATAAAATGTGGGGAATTTCTTGACTAGCTGAGAAACTGTTAGCTTCTGAAGAAGGCCTCTGCTCCATGGAGTTGGTTGGTTGGTTAGTTAGTTAGTTAGTTAGTTAGTTAGTTAGTTAGTTAGTTAGTTAGTTAGTTAGTTAGCAGGANTTAGTTAGTTAGTTAGTTAGTTAGTTAGTTAGTTAGTTAGTTAGTTAGCAGGAGATAGGTCACTCTTGTATTATGTTCCCGTTCGCATACACAACGAACGGTAGGGTGTGATTCTAGAGGGTGCCGCTTCCGTAAACTAATTTCAGGCTAACAATTTCTCTCTAGTAACTAACCCCTTGACTTTCTCTCCCAGCACCCTGCCAAGTTTTAACCCCCTTCCCCACCCAGCAAGTTCTTACAAACCCACCCACCTCTTCTGGGTAGATCCCCACCCCCGCTTATGCATCTAATAATAGGAAGCGTCATAATAAGGCGAACCGAAGTATTCTGCTCGTAAGGCTGTTCCGTGGGTGGGGGGGGGGGGGGGGGGGACCTGCCAGCTTCCTCTTGCAACTTTGCATTCCAAAGCAATGAATTGTGGGCCAAAGAGAACACAATTGCGAGTATGTGTAAGAGTGTTAAGTTTTCGCTTGACCTGTTTCCAACCACAGGAGATTCAGTGGTGGTTGTATGTCGAATGGAACCCTTTACTGCTAGTACTGGTAAATGAAAGTATAATGGCAAGTGTAGTCTGTGATGCGTCCTGGGCACACAGTCTTTTGGAATATAAAGTGTTATTGCACTACCCTGAAGAAGGAGGCTTAAATTTCCTCCAAAACTTTGGAAAATACGCAAGATTCTACACGGCTTTATATAGCAGCAGATCTGAAATTTTGTCGACACCCTTGTGGTAACCTTCGAATCTTAGAATTGAAGTTTTTTAAATTCACAGAGTGTTATATCCTCAGCAAATGTTGTTAGGGTGATGAACTCAAGAAGCATGAGATAGGCGGATCATATGGCATGCATGTGGCAGAACAGAAATGTGTACAGTCAGCCTCGGTTATAATGGGTCCTCAGGGATGTCCTTAAAGGATCCGTTATAACCGAAGCCCGTTATAACCGAGGCCGACTATTGGATTTTAGCGGGGAAAGCCGAAGGAAAGAGAACGCGTGAAAAACTTGTGCGTAGAGGGGGATAATATTAAAATGGATCTTAAAGGAGTAGGATGGGGTTGTGTGGACTGGTTTTATCTGGCTGAGATAGGGACAAATGTTAGTCTGTTGTGAACACGGTAATGAACCTTCAATGAATGCTGGGAATTTCTTGACCCGTTAAGTAAGTGCACTGCTTTCGTATTGTGTGCGATGGATGCTTTCCTGACAAACTCTCATATTAAGAGATTAATTTTCCCGTAGGAATAAACGTAAAGTAGGGGGAATGCGTTCTCGGAATGCGTAACTCTAAAATCACTGTAGCGTATTTTTGCTTGTGAACGTACTTTTAAGCACAATATAAATAAACAAGCGGTAAAAGCGAATTTAATGACAATTTTATTAATTAGCATAAAGTACACTGCCTGAAAAATGAAAAATATACATATTTCGATTACATAAACCATTTAAAGACGAAGCTTATCTGTTTTATAGAAGGACTCAGTGCGTACCGCGCTGTAAACACACTCCACTTCGGTTATAAAAACCAGTCTCTTAATGTTTTATAAGGCAAAAGTTGCTGTTTGTTCTGAGATCCGTACAAAACACATAAACGCAATGTGGGTACCACGTAGAACTTTTGAATGTTAAACCTGGTGGTACGTAAAGTTACCGCTAGGCTTTAAAAGGCTAAAGAAAGGAAGTTTCAACTAGCGCGTAATTAGCAGGCGCTGTCTCCGCCTAATTGTGTTTATATCCTTGGATTCACATTATTTTACTCGCTGCGGGCTGGACCGTCCGGGGATAGAATCCCGGTGGGGACGAAATTTTCCACACCTGTCTAAACCCGTCCTGGGGCCCACTCAACCTTCTGTACAATGAGTACCAGGTGTCATTCCCCTGGGGTAAAGCGGCCGTGCTGTGTAATTGACCACTCATCCCTATTTAGCACCGAGGTTAAAGAAAGAGCAGAGCTATACCTCTACACCTCCTCTGAGACTTTGTGACCTGTTACAGGGTAAACTTTACTTTTCAACTTACTTTTACTACATTATTTTAAATTTTGCGCATAACATGAGACGTTATTAATATTTTTATGACGTCCTGTCATATTTGCGTTTTTTAAAATTCCCATAACATGAAACTGTACGGTATTAAGTTCTTAACAAGGGCTCTGCGCCATGAAATTAGTAGTTATATGTGCTGTGTAGTCGTTTACAAGAAAAACGTTTTCATTTAATTGTGTATTTCCGTGGCATTTTAAGTTATAGTCAGTTCCTAGTTTGAGGTTTATTGCAATAACGCATGTCGACTTGGCATTATTAAATATTGCATACTGTGAAATCGGAGCGAGGTATCTCGTTTATTACATATAAAGTGTTAAAGCGCGTAATTTTTCTTTAAAGGCTTTCCTTGGCGCTTAGTTTCCGCAGCTTCCTCCTGCCATCGTTTAAAACTAATTATCCACCCTTGGTATAAATGCATGAAACTCAGCCACTGTGAGATTGCTGATATCGGAGCATCAATCCTAAACTTCGGTGGCTTGTAATCAGACTGTTAGAATGTTAACGGATACCAGGTGGGGCTGTAATGCAGTTTATTGCTTTCACTTTGAATTATTGTTCACATCCATCTCGCCCTTGCTTAGAGCAGAATATTACCCCTTCCGCGTCGTAAATCAAGACGTTTTCAAGACCCTGGTCTAATTAACCGTAACTTTATAAAACCATATAAAATGAATAGAATAATGTTTCAAGGTGTTTTGGATGTGAAAAAATTTATAAACGCCGATTTTAGTGCAGTGCCTCAAGGATAAAGTTTACACTCAAATATTTTCGGCAGTTTTGAGCACTGAGCTGTATTAATTGTCTTTCAGAACCGTATATTTTACAGCTATATTTCCTGAAACGGTGGAGTTCTATAAGGATTTATTCGGATATTTTTGCCTGTTGGGAAATTTAAAAGAAACACAACTCTGTGTGACTTTCATGGCAAAATAATATTATAAAGGACCCTGCAGGAATATGCTGTGCTGAAAATCAAAATCTTGTGGCAAATATCAATAAAATATAAAATAAGGCTGCTATTATGTTATATTTATTATATTATGTTATATTATATTATATTATATTATATTATATTATATTATATTATATTATATTATATTATATTATATATTAAATTTGCACCGTATGGTGCAGCGAGGCAGGCAGCATTTGAGAAATTAAAGTTCAGTATGTAGCACCGAAACCGACATCGAAGGGTTTTACATAGGTGCTAATGAATCGACAGGTCTTGTAAGACTAACACAAGATTCAGCATCGTATAAGGTTGTACGTTCTCACACCAGGGGCTAGGAACGGCTACTGGGTGGCCTTAAGGAAAAGAGAAGACACTGAGATTTGAAAGAGGAAGCGCTAGATCGCACTGTGTGTAGAACTCGCGTTGGAAGAATCTATGCATGTCGCACGACAGACTACGCGGTAAAAGAAATGACGTGGCTAAAAAGTTAGTAGTCTCCTGGATATGATGCCATATTAGGTAGATGTGTACGGACGTTTCAGGAGAACCAGCTGCCTCCATCATAAAGGCAGATGAATGATAATGGAGTTAATTGGCAGGCATTTACCAGACCTCACCCTCTCATATGAAACAAGACCACAATGTAACCCATTTATAAAGTTTCCTGGTATTTTTTAAGGTTTTGTGGGTTACACAAGGGATTGAAAAGCGTGAGATAATCAAGAGTCCATTTGTGTACGTCTAGACCAAACCGCTTGCCGAGTGGGAACGTTTTTCCACCCGTCATGGAGTTTCACTGGGGAAATTACTCGACAGAACTGTCCAGTGGATTTCCGAGAAAGAACTTTCCCAGCATCCCCAGCAATCATAGAACTTAAAAGAACCCCTCTAACTTTATAGTGAGGAGTACTGAGGCGTCCTCTGCACTCCACGTCCCTTAAGCGCATAAAGAAGAAATGTTTTTATGCTGGCAAAATATTTTGATTTCTTATCAATTCTTTTTGCTGGTCCTGAGTTTAAGCTGCTCGCATATTCAATGGTTGTACAGGGTTACTAACTAACTAACTAACTAACTAACTAACTAACTAACTAACTAACTAACTAACTAACTGACTGACTGACTGACTGACTGACTAGCTAACTAGCTAACTGACTGACTGACTAACTGACTGACTAACTAACTAACTAACTAACTAACTAACTAACATAGCTTCATATCCCAGAAGAACTGAATCTTCAATACAACCGCTGTGACAGCGTCAAATCTCACATATTTTTCTCTCTGAGGAAGCCAGTTTCAGATACTATTCAGAACTATGACGAGGATGATAATATCCCCGGGGCTATTAATATATGCTTACGTAAAAGGCTAAGGTATGCTGTTCTGTTGTCATTCTCGAGTAACATAGCCAGTCACTGCTGTTACATTTGATGGCATGCACAGTAAATGAAACTGCCATTTCGGAGTGTCCCAGTAGGGCTACAATGTATAAGAGTAGAGCAATGAAATGTTTATTTGTGGAAACCATAGCTAGAGGTAGACCTCTGCAATTTCAGCGATGAAATTTCAAAAGCGCTTTATAGAGGCCATAAAAACATCCGTCATAGCGAACAATGGATAGTGCAATGTGTAACGTGTTCGAGCCTAGAGCCACTTTGTTTCCTTCCTTCACAGTTTACACGGTCAGTTAAGTCGACAGTGGCATCATGCTCCCTGGGGAAAATTTTTGATTCTGGTGTAAGGGGTGAGGGATGGATAGATTGGTAGTACTGTTCAGCGAGCCAGAACCGGAGTCATCTCCGCGTCTGAAACTCCGGCATCTATCTTCGTGTTGCCGCCGCTAGGTGACTGGTCGGTCAGAGAATGAAAGGGGGGTAAAAAAGAGAAAGTGACGCAAGAGAGAGAGAGAGAGAGAAAAGAAAGTGTCAGTTACTGCAGGCATCAAGGCAGACAAATTGTATTGCTCATTTGTGGAGACTGGGAAGCGACTGATGGTCAAATACAAGGTTTAATGGAAAAGCGATTTAAGTTTATATTCGCCTGTGTATAGCAGGATTACATTCACAATGTCCCTATCATTTTGCCCGACAATCATCACCGCGAGTCTCACAAATCTTGAGGCCCTCCTACCTTAGTCACGTGATTGCAGCTGCTACGTAAGCATACGAATACTGGTGCTGCCACCGCTCTGCAGAAACACACTGATCTACGCGCACACTACTTCGCGCAGTGTTCTAATTTGTGCGGCGTCAACCTAGGCTCGCCAACGTTACCTGCACTCGAAGCTGGAGGCTTTGTGGGATTAATCCTGTTATACATGTGACACTGTATTGGTGACGGGGGACGGACTTTAATATCAGCGTATGATTTCTGTATTATTTGTAACTTTTCTTTAGTCTCTTTTACATACATCCGTCAGATTAACAATTATTCTGTACCTTGACTTGCCAGACCAAAACCTCACGCAATGTTTGTGAAATCTGTAACATTCCCGGCATGTGCAGATTTCTCTGTACAAGTAATGGGTGTTTATAGGATTCGACAACTCACTCTTATGTCCACTTCGAAAAATACGCAGGAGGGGCGTACACCTTCCGTAGAATTCACCCTGAAGGTGGTGATTGATGTGTACGTCAACAGCTTCAGAACACGGCGCAGCCGAACACTGAAAGCCTAATGTGTATTAGTGTTTTGTGAAAAAAAAAAGGTAAAGCAATCCCATTACAGGCCTGGACAGGTCCTGAGGGTTCCAGGAGGTTGAGGCTCCCAGATTTCTAGACAGTCGGCACATGAAGGTGGTAACGTTGTCAGCCTTACGGACCGGCCGCGTTTACCCCCCAGGAAATATTCTTGGTACTCTGTTAGAGGCTGAGTCGACCCCAGGGCCATAGTGCGGCCGGAAGGATGATGCCAATAAAAAATTCCAATGACACCATCGGGAATCGAACCCGCGACCTACCGGTTTGTAGCGCAGTGCCTCAACCAACTGCGTTACCGCGGCACCGGTTTTGCCTGTAGGTACAGTCAGTGACTTTAAAACATATACTAAACTACTGACAGTACTTCCTCACTGTTTATGCACGTCGTTTTTCATTCAGGCTGAAGTTTCTTTCTAACAAAGAACTTCAGTTGTGTGACGAAAGAAAACGAATTCTCTTGAACATTTTCGTCGTTTGTAACAAACTTTATAAAAGAATTTACTTCAAATTGGAAGGAGTATAAAGCACGAAATTAGGATCATTTTGCGGACAACGATTTTTCAGGATTTTTTCTTCTTTTCTTCATTCGTGGGCAAGATATTTTATGTCGCGTGTTAATGACTTGAGGGGAGGGCGAAAAGATCTGTCAGCACTTCAGAAGGCAAGCAAGCAGAGCGGTGAATGTGTAGAATTCAGCGCCCGAAGTGGCAAGCTTGGGAACTAATCTTCTCTTTAATGGTTGTCATCCGGTTGTGTTATAATATCGATATAAATGCACAGACCTTCCGTCAAAAACAACTATTCGTTTAGAGCAACAGCTACGTGTTTCGGCACAGAACTTTAAAACAAAAACTTGAAGATTGAAGAAAAATATACGGCAAAGGAGGAAAATATGAGCACATTACTTCTAAAATAGATTATTTTATCATAAATAACAGCTACTAATTGTTGCACTAATTTTTCTTATTTTACGAGGTTTCACTAAAACAAGGAATTGTATGCTTCGTAGGCATATTTACTTTTTGAAGGGTCTTTAGCTGATCCCAGTGGCCGCGCGGTCTAAGGCGTAGGTTTGCGGCCGATTGCTTTCTGGGATCGTAGGTTCGAATCACACCAGGGGCATGGCTGTTTGTCTCTTGTACAGTGTATGTTTTGTTAGGTAGAGGTCTCTGCGACGGGCCGATCCCTCGTCCAGAGGAGTCATACCGACTGTGGTGTGTGTCTAAGTGTGATCAAGTGAAAATAAAAACAACCTCGACACCTGCTGTGAACAAGTAGGTAGAAGAGGGAAGGACTACGAAGAGTCTTTATTTGACAGCTTGATAACGGGCCTGTGATTGGCCCAAAACGTGTGGCTGAGTTGCAATAAATGAACAGGTGAGTTGGACGGCAAGTTGTGTGTTTTTCTAAACTGATTATTCTAACTTAGCCGCTTTCTTACACACAGCAAGCGCTTTAATTCTAAAAATGCAGATGGTGTATGTAACTTAGCCGATATTATGACTTAGAGGTAATGCTGTGGACTGGGACAGATCGCTCAGAAAGGTGACTATTTACAGAATGAATGAATGATTGAGGAATCGGACTTTTATTCTTGGAGGGAGGAAGGGAGGGAGGGAGGGTGAGAAGGAGAAGAGAGATTCGCTTTTTTGTACGTAGCGACCAGAACGACTTTGGACTTCGGAAGAAACCCAGCGATCCATTCAGTATAAATACAGAGACAGTGTGGAATGCTTGAGCCTATACGGGAGGCTAGTATTATAGGACATGCAATTTACGTAATGACATAATTATGAGGCGCGTTCGCGTAACCGTTGTGGCCATAAAAACAATATATATTAAATAAGTGTTTATGTGCTTACCTTAGTTGTCCGTCATGTAAATCGCATCTTTTCTGTGCCGTATTTTTCTGTAATCTCTGGCTTGTGTGGCACTAACATACTTTTCCACATTATCTCATAAATAGCAAGGTTTTCGAGAAAAAATTTTTGTACAAAAGTGTGCTGATTTTCTGTACAAATTTGTCTGAAATATTTCTCATTCTAAGAAGAATTCAGCGAGATATTATCATAATTATACATAGGTCTTCATGTAAAGTACCCGTTATTCTCGTAAGATTTTAATGAAACTTGAACTTTCTGGACAGAGTTGCGAAAACCCCTCAGACATCAAATTTCATAAAAATCTGTCCGGTGGGAACCGAGTTGTTCCATCCGGACGGACAGGCATGTCGAAGTTCGTAGTCGCTTTTCGCAAATAGGCGAACGCGCCTAAAAATGGACCTTATAAAACTGTGATTATTCGTGTTCCTCTCTAGGTTTCCTTTAAAAAATGTTACATCCCTGACTGACCCCTGTATGTCAAACACATGTGGACCTGGCAGTGTGTTGATTTAAAAGAGTTTTCATATGTGCCATAGAAGATAAGGTCCCAGCGATATTAACACCTTGCCAGTAACACTAAACCGGAAAAGCTGGGGAAGAAAAATTGAATCGTGGTGGTGGTGGTGGTGGTGGTGGTGGTGGTG
>BLKM01000776.1:128268-135746 GCA_013340265.1 Coptotermes formosanus | reverse complement strand
TGGTGGTGGTGGCGGCGGCGGCGGTGGCGGCGGCGGCGGCGGCGGCGGCCGTGGTGGTGGTGGTGGTGGTGGTGGTGGTGGTGGTGGTGGTAACAGTTGTTTATTTTATTGTTAAGTCCGACAAGTTGATTTCAAGATGACATCAGAGCCTGTAGCGACTGCGAATTTTTCGCTATATAGCAGCTGCAACTAATGGTTTGGTTGGAAATTCAAATCTTTTAGCATGCTGCGCCATGTAAAATGATCGAGTAGCTCCTACTCTTCTTAGACTTTGAAAATGAAGGCATTAAGATCTTCCGAAACGTCAGTAACTACTGACACATCAAAACGGCATAAGTTTGTAGAAGTCCTCTTGGAATACTTGGCTCTGAAGAAAAATATCGTTACAATTTTTCGAAACGTCGGTAAATATTTGCCATTCAACGCGGCGTAACATCCCAGAAGATTTGAATTTTCAGTGCCGCTGTGAGAACCTCATATCTTACCTCAGTGTACTTGTTTATAAATTTGCCGTTACATCTACTGTATGACGAGGTATTGCATCAGTTGTAACTCCAGTCTAATTGAAGTACAGTTGAACCCGGTTATAACGACATCGGTTTATACGACGCCTCGCCTATAGCGTCAGATATTCTGTGGTACCAATTAATTCCTCACTGTTAACCATAACATTATACTCCTCGGTTATAACAACACTCGTTTATAACGACACAAAATATTCAGTCCTTTTGGTGACGTTATAACCGAGTTCCACTGTAAAATTAATTTAACGTGTTGGGGAAATAGTTTCATAACGTTTCACTGGAGATGAACGTTATAATTAATTTTATAATTATTCATTCACGCAGTGGAACAGCCTGCTGTTCTTCCCCAAGTACCTCCCTCCCTCCACCACCTGCCAGTTCGCACAAAATGGGTGGGGAAGGGGAAGAGGTGGTTCCGATCGTCCCTTCGTATCATTTTACATACACATCTATCTTCATGCTGTGGGAAACACAACTAAATCAACAGAAGCCGGTTCAACCCCTTCTTATTTCAAGATAATTACGTTTCATGTAATTAAAATTACGAAGACGGATGTTTGAGGTTTGCTTTTCGTCTCCCTGTTCCCTATCCTGTGGCTGCTTCAATAATCTTTCCCTATCAGTAATAACGTACTTGAAAGATGGTAAAATTAAATAAAATGAAACGAACTTTTTGAATTCGTTTCGCAGTCCTTCCCTCTTCTACCTACTTGTTCACAGTTGGTGTCGAGGGTTGTTTATTTTCTTTTGATCACACTCAGACACACACCACAGTCGGTAGGACTCCTCTGGACGAGGGATCGATCCGTCGCAGAGACCTCTACCTGACAACACAAACACTGTACAAGACAAATATCCATGCCGCCGGTGGGATTCGAACCCACGATCCCAGCAAGCTCTCGGCCGCAGACCCACGCCCTAGACCGCGCGGCCACTGGGATCGGCACTTTTTTGAATCAGTTGTTTTATGTTAACTAAGTCTGGCCACAACAGTTTTATATCAACGGAAGAAATTTAAAGAATTTTTATGGTCAGTGTTTTTTTGTTTTGTGGTGAAGGGCCCCGCAGCAGATATTACAGACGCACCACAACCTTGAGGCTAATTGTGCAACCCTGTGATGAAGATGATTAGTATTTTTTTTTGTTTTTCCGTGTAGTGGAGCATCGATGGAATGAAACTGACAGGGGAAAACCGAAATATTTGGGCAAAAACCTGTCTCAGTGCCACTTTGTCAGCCGCCAACCCCACATGTACTCACCCGGTATCGAAACCGGGCCAGCACGGTAAGAGGCGTTTTATAATGTGCAAAAGAGGGTTTCTGTAATTAGCAATTCTAAGTTTATTCTTATTTAAATAACGTAATCTTATATACATTCATCAGTCTTGCATAAAAATGAAGAAAGAAAGTACGAGAAAGAAAATTATTTATGTTGCAGTTTATTACTCTAAATTTTTGATCACAGTGTCAGAGTTTCAAAGTTAACTAACACCATGGAACAGATTTCTTCCTGAAAAGCAAACAGTTTCTAAGCTAGTCAAGAAATTCTCTGCATTTTATGGAACCCGAAAGTTCATTACCGTGCTCACAACAGCTTACCTCTTCTCCGTATCCTGAGGTCGATGATTCCAGTTCACGCCCTCGCATCGTGTTTCTTCAAGCACCGTTTTAATTCTTTATTCGCCCTTACGCCTACTTTTCAGGTACTCTCTGTACCTCAGGTTTCCTCACCAAAACCCAGTAGCACATCTATCCCCCCCCCCCCCCCATGCCTTTAGTTGAGCTGGTGAAAGAAATCACAACCTTCTCTGCAACCCGAATTTGGTATTTTCCCTTCAAGAAAATGACGTGACCTAAAACAAAATAACATTTTGAACAGTGGTATTTATTTAAACTTAAGCATTTCCAGACCTCTGGCTAGCCGCTAGGATGAAATATCACATGTTCTCGGCTGTCCGTGGCCGGAAACAATACCGTTATGTTAAAACATCACTCAGCATTTGCTGCATAAACTTAAAATCCGAAATAAAAATGCGCTATTTATTTACATGTCAAGAATAAATTTATCTAAATGCTTAATTAAAGTTTTAAAGACGGAATTTAATATGAAGTATAGTTAAAGACCCAGCCCGTACCGCGAAGTAAACACTCCGTTTCGGTTATGAAAA
Organism: Coptotermes formosanus; assembly: GCA_013340265.1. Lineage (NCBI taxonomy): Eukaryota > Metazoa > Arthropoda > Insecta > Blattodea > Rhinotermitidae > Coptotermes > Coptotermes formosanus. The sequence continues at coordinate 133,055 of BLKM01000776.1, read as the reverse complement.
CCAGTCAGTTAATGCTGTATAGGGAAATAATCGCTGTTTTTAAAGACCCAGTCCGTACCGCGCAGTAAACACACTCCGTCTCGGTTATAAAAACCAGTCAGTTAATGCTGTGTAGGGAAATAATCGCTGTTTGTTCTGAGATCCACACAAAACACATAAATACACTGTGTGGGCAGAACGTAGAAGTGTTGAATTTTCAGTCCGTACCGCGCAGTAAACACACTCCGTCTCGGTTATGAAAACCAACCAGGTAATAACATATAGGAAATAATCGCTCTCTGTTCTGAGAACGATACAAAACACATAAATACACTATATGAATAGAAAGCAGAATTTATGCGTGTGAAACCTGTTGATACTTAACCACTTTAAAAGGTAAGTACAATATGATGGAGGCATATGGGAAAGATGGAAATTTTTAACTTTAGCACTGATTTGCGGCCAGTGTGCAAGATGATGCGACGGCGGCTTTACTTTAGAGGAAGGAGTCGCCTGTAAAAATTATGTCCGAAGGTTCTGTGCCCCAGGGCCGGTCCGGACGATTGTGAAAATAGAATAATCTCTTGTCCCTGGGGATATATCTAACCTTTCAGCCTATTTGCTGTACGAATTGTGCTACCGTGCAGTTTGTTTAACGACGCTACTAGCAACTCCAACATACATAATATCACGAATTAAGGAATAAATCGTATATACATAGATGTGCACAAATGAGAGAATGCTGTGTAAAAGGGGAATCTTCAGTAATGTGTCTGGATGCTGTACAGTTCAAATCTCTGTCGTATTATCTGATACTCACCTGATATTTCCCCTGTTTTTCCTCAGTATGGCCAAGAGAATATCTGTACGTACCACACAAATGATCACACTTGAACTATTACGGCACGTATTTAGACTTACAGAACTGTGTACGTGATTTCTTCCATTTCACTTGCTTCACCAATTTCGATTAACATTTTTCTTTCCGGTTCTCTGGCACACGGCGTATTTTGAACAATACAAGTACACAGTAATGCATCTGTAGTGCAGGAATCTCGGAAATGTACTAAACCAATTGAATATGCACTGGCTAACAAGCTTTCCGTATTTGAGGTTCCTAGATCGAATTCCGGTGTATCCCTTTGTGGAATTTGTGGTGCCCGAAGTTATATGCTAACAGTCCGCAATCCACCCTCCTGCAGTTTTGACTAGATATGGCAAAGCACAGTAATTATCTGTTAAGGGATAACCAGGGGTGATGGTAAAGATAATGTTGCGCCAGTGCGTAATTTATCATCACGACATGAAGACGGATGGAGCAGTAAATATATAGTTCCCAGTATTACTAGGATTGCTTCCACAAAGTCCCCCTCATTTTGCATGAAGAAGTTCAGCACGAGTCTCACAAATCTTATGGTCCTAGTACTTCAGTCACGTGATTACAGCTGCTACGTAAGCAGACGAGTACTGACACCTCCACCGCTCTGATTGCAGAAACACACGTATCTACGCGCACACGACTTTGCGCACTCCTGCAACTTGTGGCATCAGCCTAGGCTTGCTAACTTATCTGCGCCTGAAGCTGGAGACTTTGTGGAGTTAATCCTACTAGACGTATTTCTAATTTCGGTACTACATGGAGGTAAGCAGCCAGCTTCACTCCCACTGCTGTTTTACTTCGAAGTTGAAAAGCATTTGATACCCGCTAAATAGAAGGCTTGTAGGCGAAAGATCGCCTCTGGATAGTTTGAAGAAGAAAGGGTCTCTGCCCGAGCTGGGGCTCAAACGACAATTTCTCAGTCGTTGAGCCCCAGCTCGGGCATTCATATGCTGAGTTAAAGTAACCCAGAGACTTCGGGGGTGGGTGGGACAATGTATTGTATTCTATTGTGTCTTTATGTAATTTTGCTGTATGTATGCTACTTCAAGGAAATCTAGGGGATAAAATGAAGAAAATGAAGGGTGTGTATAGACAATAAAAATTGTGATGGCGATAAAAATGGTAAATTAATAGAAAGTGACGTGTGAAATATGTGTGGGCAAAGTGCCATAAATGCGTAAGTGACAGCTCTTAAGCGTAAAAATTTAATCTAGTGTCGTTAAGTACATGAGAAAATATATTAATCTTGTACATAAAAAGCCCATGGCTGAGTTACCCAGCTCCGTATGTATGTTATCAAGTATTTACGAATAGAACCCATAAGATGGCAGCAGTGGGCTTTATGCTTCAGTTGGAATTGCAGTGTCGATTTTTTACTGAGGAAAGTTACTGTACACAGCAGTGTCGCATATTGGCAGGGCGTCCAGAGTTCTATCAAACCCTATTGCCAGAAACCCACTTTTATGCAAACCGCACATATTTTAACCCTTTAAAGGCGAAGCGTATCTGTTTTATATAAGGACTCAGTGCGTACCGCGCTGTAAACACTCTCCACTTCGGTTATAAAAACCAGTCTCTTAATGTTTTATAAGGCAAAAGTTGCTGTTTGTTCTGAGATCCGTACAAAACATATAAACGCAATGTGGGCACCACGTAGAATTTTTTAATGTTAAACCTGGTGGTATGTAAAGTTACCGCTAGGCTTTAAAAGGTTAACTGCTAATAGAGGGAGCTGATGTATTATCGGCATAGCAACTAGGCTAGGCGCTGGAGGATCCGGGTTCGAATCCCAGCAAAGGCAAGGGATTTTTCTTTTCCAAAAAAAAAAAGCTCAGAACTTGCCGGGACGTCACCCAACATCCCCTTCAATAGATACTGGGATTTCCTCGCGGGGGGTAAAGCTGCTGGGGCGTGATTTCACCACTCCCATCTACTGTCGAGGTTAAGAATAGGTGGAGGTATCTCTCTTCTTCCCTTGTATACCTCCATGCCATGAATAGTGACGCCTTTTTTTATCTTTTGTGATGGTGAAACATAGACTGTTTGCTGTTCAAGAATTTGCGTCTTATTGGCAGTAATAGAAACTATAATTGTTGAGGCCTGGAGTCGTTCAGTTACATACCCGTGAAACAAGCATCTGGCAATTTTCTTACCCTGCTAACATGCTGGTTTACATGTGCTGAATCGTTAGGTGGGAGATTATTTTGATAAAATTTCAGACGGGCCATATTTTGGACACCCCCGGACTTAAAGTGTAATGTTATTCGATCAAGTGTAATTTCTTAATATAACTGTAGATGTCACTGCATACCTTCTTCACATTGTTGAGGTTAGGTACTTTAAAGAAGTTTGTTTTTAGGCGCGTTCGCAAAATTGAGAAAAACGACTTTTCGCTTCGTCATGTCCGTCCGTCCGTCCGTCCGTCCGCATGGAACAACTCTGCTCCTGTTGGACGGATTTTCGTGAAGTACCATATTTGTGCATTTTTTTAATCTGTCGCGAAAATTCACGTTTCAGTGAAATATAATAAGAAAAACGGCTATTTTGTATGAAGACATTTATAATAATATCTCGCTGAATTATTCTTAGAATAAGAAATATTGTATAAAAAGTTGTAGTCAAAATCGGAAGCTTATTTTATGTCCAATAAGTTTTTTTTTCAAAATTGCGCCGTTTGTGAGATAATGAGGAAAAATACGGTACAGCCAGACAGACCACAGATGACAACATAATGTGACGCATGCGCTTTGCGTGCTGGATAACTAACGCTACAGACACACTCTCAATATATGCCACATTTATTCCTTTTCCACGGCAGCATTACTTACGTGAAGGCACATCGTGTTACATTATACATACTTCGCCTCTTTCTTTAAACAATTCCCCCTTTCAGATTTTGCAGGGCTTTATGCAAGTTATTCTTACGTAATGTTTCACAACAAAGTTTTTCCTAACCCTATAGCCAAGAGAATGAAATTGGATTCCGTAGAAGCATTCTAAAGCATTGTAACACGAGCCCCCCCCCCCCCGCAAGAGGAGCTCCCTGAAGTAACGGTTATTGTTAAGCATAAAGAAAGAACAAGCATTTGGCGCAGAGCGTCAAAATGGAATTATATAAACACATAAAGTAGCATTTTATTCCGTCTGCGTGGAAACATTCCAGTACTGTGTACAGAAGTTACATAGAAGAGACTTGTTCAGTGTATCCAAAAGCGATATAAGAAAGAAATATTTGCCAAGACCCTGAAATGTTGCAGGGAATGCGTAATGCGCTTTGAGTAAACGTTTGGAACTTGTGGAATTAACCTTTTAAAGCCTAGCGGTAACTTTACATACGACCAGGTTTAATATTAAAAAATTCTACGTGGTGCCCACATTGCGTTTCTGTGTTTTGTACGGATCTCAGAATAAACAGCAACTTTTGCCTTATAAAACATTAAGAGATTGGTTTTTATAACCAAAGTGGAGAGTGTTTACAGCGCGGTACGCACCGAGTCGTTACATAAAACAGATACGCTTCGTCTTTACAGGGTTAAGGAACTATGTCCTGTACAAAGAAGGAATTGACGTGACAAGATATTTTAGCATCTATGAATTATGTACTATATAGAGAATTCCGGTCTGTTGTGAAGTTAACGTCGTTTTAACGGATAATTTAACGGATACCGACTTTTGAAAGGTTCTAGAGACTTCATCATCCTTCTTATTCCTAACCCATGACAGGTTCAAGAGTTGATCTCGGGCCCTAATACTGCGGCCAGGACCGCGTTAATGTCCTTTAATAGGGCGCAGTCCAGGGTTATTATTGGCCTCCTTACTGGGCATAACACCCTGAGAAGACATCTCCACACAATGGGGCTGGTAGATAGTTCCTTGTTTAAGAAATGTGGGGTTGGAGAGGAAACCTCAGCCCATGTACTGTGTGAGT
>BLKM01000776.1:118268-123268 GCA_013340265.1 Coptotermes formosanus | reverse complement strand
TAACATGCCCACTGGATATAACACCCCTGTGAGCGACCTGGGACGCATCTAAATCGATTGCTATGGATAATAATAGATTTGTTGGATTATTATCGATTACTTTGGATAATAGTCGGTTCGGCTATTGTCAACGGTTGCAGTGTTTCAATGGAACAGCGCGTGAATTTTATTGCTGCCCTCTTATGACGACACGTGGCTGGATATTTGATAATTACCCTTCAATTTGACCATGTGAACCTTTTAAAGCCTAGCGGTAACTTTACATAAGACAAGGTTTAACATTAAAAAATTCTACGCGGTGCCCACATTGCGTTTATGTGTTTTGTACGGATCGCAGAACAAAGAGCAACTTTTGCCTTATAAAACATTAAGAGACTGGTTTTTATAACCGAAGTGGAGAGTGTTTACAGCACGGTACGCACTAAGTCCTTATATAAAAGAGATACGCTTCGTCTTTAAAGGGTTAATTGTGATTGTGAGTAACCGATAGCATCATTACATAGACTGCAATTAAATAAAATATATCATCAGCACTGGTTTTCAAATACAATCTACGTTCCTCCATTATGGTGGTCGGAAGCAACGTTTATAGACGCATGCCTACTACTTGCAAATATTAAACTGTTTGCAGGTACCTTTCCTTTCCTTTGGCACAACAACCCATTCGGGCCTAGGCCGCCTCACTGTAGAGGTTTCTAGATCACACACAATTACACACACACACACACACACACACACACACACACACACACACACACATAACAAGTAGGACCCCTCTGAACGAGTGATCAGCCCGTCGCAGAGACCTCTACCTGACAACACACAACTGTCACAAGAGACAGACATCGATGTCTCCGCCGGGATTCGAACCCACAATCCCAGCAAGCCAGCAGCCGCAGACCCACGCCTTAGATCGTACGGCCACTGGGGTCGCTGTCTGCATGTACCACCACAACAGATTCAGGTTACTTGTATTTGTTATTTGCATTCTTTCGGTTCAGGAAACGCTGCTGTCTGAATTTGAAGCATATACATGTGAAGGTTGCGATGCGTGGAATCTGGATTCCAAAGTGACACTCACAATTGCCGGGCTTGAGCACTCAGCCTGTCAACTCCTTCATCCAGCTAGACAAACTTTCTGCATGTGTGCTTTCAAAGAAGCAAGGTAAAGGATTTGAAACCCGTCTACCTGATAGATCTCACATTGCGCAACGAAATGCTTTGTGCTGCCAAATAACAAGTGATGTTTAGCGTTGGGAGTGAAGCCAAGTGATAATTAACCCTTTAAATTCCAGTGGTTTCTATATGTACCACCAGGTTTTACGTTAAAGGGCCCTACGTCATGCTGACGCTGTGTATTTTTATGTTTTGTACAGATAGCAGAAAAAACGTTTTTTTTCGTATACCGCATTAACTGATTGCTTAACGTAACCGAGACAGAGTGTGTTTACTGTGCGGTACGAGCGCAATATTTAAAGTAATTCAGGTGAATCTTAGTCTGTAAGTGTTAAACGACCTTTGTTACTTTGTTGTAAGCTTAAAATAAGTAGCCAAGTATTTGTATATATTATCACAGAGATTTAAAGGGTTAATGTGAAGTCGTCAAGGAAGAAAACAGTGTTTGGTGTGAACAAGAATTCATGTCAATAACCGCTTGGGAAATGTGAAATGATATAAAAATAAGGGATGAGTAATTCGATTGTCGCTGAACACCCTTCTCGCTTCTGCTGTAGACCATTTTACAACACTTTCCGAAACATTAACTGTAACGCGAAGTGATAAGACACACCACCAGACAGCAGGTCTGTCGCCGCAAGGGAGGAAAAACTGTATTGAAAAATAATGCTTGTACAAAGCAGTGGTGGCCTTTTATAAACACAGTAGGGTGGATTTTTAGATGATCCATAACCGTGCATTGAAAGAAATTAGGTATGATATTAAAACCAACAGATGCACACAAGTGTGTGATAGTGTATTACATACACCGTATACCTCCTACTGTTTCGGCCACTCGTGTGGTCATCTTCAGGGAGGTGCGTTACAAAGAATGCATAAAATTTAAATATTACGGAACTTTAAATTTTTTAAAATTTAATATATTTTATCTGTGCATTGGTTCCATTAATTTCTGTAATATTTCCACGTATGTATTCTTTGTAATTCACAGCCCTGAAGATGGCCACATGAGTGGTCGAAACATGTAGGAGGTATACAGTGTGTATAAGACACTTTAAACACTTATGTGCAACTGTTGGTTTTAGTATCATAGCTTATAATGTGGTGGATGCAGCAATCAGTGCGAGAGGCTTTTGATAATAACCTGCAGAATCAAGCAAATATTAATATATCATTCTCAGACAGCCGGGCCGCGGTGGCGCAGTTGCTTGAGGCACTGCGCTACAAACCGGCAGGTCGCGGGTTCGATTCCCGATGGTGTCAGTGAATTTTTTTCATTGGCATAATCCTTGCGGCCGCACTGTGGCCCTGGGGTCGACTCAGCCTCTAACAGAAATGAGTACCAGGAATATTTCCTGGGGGGGGGGGGGGTAAACGCGGCCGGTGCGTATGGCTGACAACCTTACCATTCATGTGCCGATTGTCTAGAAATCTGGGAGCCTCAACCTCCTGGAACCCTGAGGGCCTGTCCAGGCCTGTAATGGGACTCAGACAGACAGACACGCAGAGCAGAACTGACTTAGAATACCCATCATACCACCTTCATTCAATTCTGAACGTTCTGTCTTCTAATTTGGTTTCCAAACACTAAGTGTATAGAGATATAATACTGCATTTGTATCCGAGATCGCTGAGGCGGTGTAGTGAGTGGTATAAGGAAGGGAGACCGAAAAATCTGGGTTCGATTCCCAGCAGGGTCGAAATATTTTTCTGTTCTCCTGAGTTTTCAGACGGGCCCTGGGTTCACGAATCTTTCCATTCAGTGGGAACCAGGACTCTTTCCACAGAGGCTAAAACAGCTGCAGAGTTAAGCTAACCAGTGATCTCCATGTAGTGCCTATTTTAAAAATTCGTGGACGCGTATTTGCGTCCCTCCACGCCTCGCCATACCATACTGCTTAATAAAGAAAAGAAACCCATCTGGACGCAGTTTGTATATTTGAGGCAGTGGAGGGTTGAGCTCCACTTATTCCAACCTCTTAAATAGATGGAGATGACTGTTCAGTTTTACGCGGAGGGGCTACGGTACCTAGGTGTATGAGTGAGCCCCACAGCCGCTATGGATTCTTTGGAGAATAAAATGTATTGAACTTGTCGGGAAACGAAGCACGATTCCTCGGATGTCAGTCTGTGGCCGATTTGCTACATGGACAGAGCTGTCCGGGCGTTTTAATCAGTTGCATTGACTGCTGTATAGTTAGGCTAATAGTAGGCAAACACATTCATGTGCGTGGAGTGAAGGGAGATGGACTGAGGCTGGTAAATGTATCTGCATTACGCATTTAAAGACGAAAACTAGCCACACTTGTATTTAAATATTCATTTCGTACCGCGCATTAATCCTTTAAAGACGAAGCGTATCTGTTTTATATAAGGACTCAGTGCGTACCGCGCTGTAAACACTCTCCACTTCGGTTATAAAAACCAGTCTCTTAATGTTTTATAAGGCAAAAGTTGCTGTTTGTTCTGAGATCCGTACAAAACACATAAACGCAATGTGGGCACCACGTAGAATTTTTTAATATTAAACCTGGTCGTATGTAAAGTTACCGCTAGGCTTTAAAAGGTTAAATATTCATTTCGTACCGCGCATTAAAAACACACTTCTTCTGGGCTATAAATATCAGTCAGTTAATTCTGTACACTTAATAAATCGCTGTTTGTCCCTATATCCACTCAAAACACTTAAATACACCGTGTGGTAAGGATGTATTACTTTTGAAGGTTAAACCTAGTGCTAAGTAAAGCAATCCTTCGGATTTAAAGGCGTAAGTGGAGGGACGTATTGTGCCGAAACACACACACACACACACACACACACACACACACACACACACGCACACTCAAAACTTGGAGGTTGTTGCATCTTAGGAAGCCTCCCAGCTGTATTCAAACACCACAAATCGAGACACGGAATGTTTCAGCAGTGGAGCACCCCCTGGATCTCACGTTACATTAGTTAAGGGTGAGGAGAAGTATAAAAATAAAATACTAGATGCGATTTGATTTCCAGTAAAGTTACTATTATTAAGAGGGGGAGGGGAGGGAAGGGGAGGGGAGTACAGGATCTCGTGCTTAGAAGTCGTTTGGGTTGCCTGAGTATCAGGGGTAAGTGAGAGAATTGCATGTTTACGGTATCGGACTTCACCCTATCCTTTCGCCCAAAGTCAACGGTCTCTCGTATTTTTCCTTTTGATTTCCCACAATCACAGTCCCTTAGCTACCGCCTTTAGAAGTCATGCTTGTGTTCAGGAAAGAGTTGCCTGGCCACATTAGCATAATAATTGCCTACAGTTGTATGTACTTGGACAATTAGACAGCAGTAGTTTTAACAATGTTTTATCACACTTAGAGTGATCAGATATTAAAGGGAAACTCAAAATAAGTTTTTTTTTCATTAATTACAATACGCCACCCCTTGCTGAGGCCTGTTTTGTAATTAATGTTGCAAATGTAACCGTGGTAGCAAGTTCGCCTATGTTAGACAAATTTACTTATTAAGCAGTTTTTGTGTATCTAAGTACACAGGTGCCAGGTCGATGGAAAACTCCTTATTTAATCACAAATTAATGACATCAATATATATAGATGTGTTTCCCAAATTTCTCTTTGTGGTGCTCCAGGGCTCAAGCGGCTCCATGGTAAAGATCTGTTTACGAAATTTAATTTTGTTGTTATTATTTTGTTGTTGTTGGTGGTGGTGGTGGTCTTGGTGGTGGTGGTGGTGGTCTTGGTGGTGATTGTGGTCTTGGTGGTGGTGGTCTTGGTGGTGGTGGTGGTGGTCTTGGTGGTGGTGGTGGTGGTCTTGGTGGTGGTGGTGGTGG
>BLKM01000776.1:51515-116515 GCA_013340265.1 Coptotermes formosanus | reverse complement strand
CACGCTTCGCTTAATTTTCTAATGTGAAAATGGAGCTGAACTTTTCCGCGAAACTTTGGTACGTTTCTAACCACTTACATTGTTGTCACATTCTAGAAGACGGCTATCGTCAACTTTGCTAGAAGGTAATTTGGTTAGTAAGTCAGTAACTTTGTTAATCAGTTAGTTACTCGGACATCCTGTGTTGCGCCACCCCATGCCCTTGCTTATGAACGATGATGCGAAGGCCAGAGTAATTGACAGTTTTCTCGGCAGGGTTTGCGGGTTAGACATATGTCTTCCTTTCAATGTCACTCTCATTTATTCTTGGAACAAACAAGATGGCTGTTGACGCATCGTCAGTGAGGTGATGTGGAATGGCATCAGTGCGAGATATTCCACGAATGACAGCGCTTGGCGACATAAACGTCTTGTGAAATCATCCCCAGGCTTGTTGCCCCACAGTACGTTCAAGTCAAGTAACCACCTTCTTCATCCTGTTAAGCAGAATTCATGTAACATAATGCGCATGTCCTTATTTGGTTGTATATGTTAAGATGCTCTTCGACGTAAGCAACTCCAGAATTAACGCAGTTTTTAGAAAAGTAGAAAACATTGAAATAACAAAGTTTTTGAAAGGGGCGCAGAAATTTTCCTTCCGCTAATGGAAGCCCAGAAGACGAAGTGGAGGAAAAATACTACTGGGCGACAGCGGAAATGCGGCCGACCCCGTTTCAGTGTATTGGAGTATGGAGTTCAACTGGACTGCGTAGAGTGTACTAGACAAATACTACTTTTATGTGCAGGTTACTTTTCTAGACAACAGAAAAATTTATAAAAACAAAGAGGAAGAATGGGAAAAATACAGAGAACAAAGAATATTATCAAGTTAGGTTATGTATGCGTAACAAAAACTGAAAGTTTTGTAGGAGAAATTTATTTTGCGTGTATAATATATGCTTCATTCTTATATACATGCGCGTACTTTCGCTTGGACGGTTTTTGAAAAAAATATTACGAGCCGGTTAAGTTCAATGCGCGAAGAAGGACATGCAGGTCTGTCTTTAATTAAAGCGTCTGTTACTGGCACTCGATTCCTGCCAAAATTGGAAAGGGTCTCAATTTTCATGAAATTATCAAACATAAAATTTCACGAAAATTAATTTTTATCGGTCACCGCGTTTTCTACACGGACAGAGAAGAGGACGGTATGGTTGTAATAGGCAATAAGCTGGGATGCGAAAATTCCTAAAAGATTGCCTAATATTTTAAGAGGATATTGCACTATTGGTGCAGCATGAATTGACCTTTTAAAGCCTAGCAGTAACTTTACATACCATCAGGTTTAACATTAAAAAATTCTACGTGGTGCCCACATTGCGTTTATGTGTTTTGTACGGATCTCAGAACAAACAGCAACTTTTGCCTTATAAAACATTAAGAGATTGGTTTTTATAACCGAAGTGGAGAGTGTTTACAGCGCGGTACGCACTGAGTCCTTATACAAAACAGACACAGTTCGTCTCTAAAAAGTTAAGTACAGTTTCCATGCGTCCGCAAAGACAAGCTAAATCAAGATATGTCTGTCCGTCTGTCTGTAAGCGTGTAATGCGTAGGGAATTGAGATGTTATATGCGCACGGCGGTGTTGGCAAAGATGGCAGCCTTTTTAGACGTTGCGCCTTCTGTACTGACCATTGTGTTCAGGTTCTAGCAGTTTCACTGACTGTCGCAAGCTATTTCAGCATAACACCACAAAAGACTTACTAAACATATTGTCAAAATGCTGTTATCTTACTTATTTTAGTAATGCAACAATTCTAAACTTTTTAACGTATTTTTATGGAAATCATTTTCAGTAAAGTTTAAAATATTTTAGAAATTATGATTTTTAAGCGCGTTTGCAAAATTGCGAAAAGCGATTCTTAGTTCCGTTATGTCTCTCTGTCTGTCCGCATGTAACAATTCAGTTCCCACGCGCCGGATTTTCATGCAATTAAATATTTCAGTATTTTTTTCCAAAATCTGTCTAGAACGTCCAAGTTGCATTAAAATCTGACAAGAGTAGCGGGTACTTTACATGAAGACCTATGTACATTTAGGATAACATCTCGCTGAATTATTCTTAGAATGAGAAATGTTTTGGACAAAAGATGTAGACAAAATCAAAACACACATATTGTGTCCAATAGAGTTCATCCGAAATTCGTACCGTTTATGAGGCAATGTGGAAAAATATGGTAAAGCCAGACAGGCCACAGATGGCAATATAATACGGCGCATGCGCTTTGCATGGTGGATACCTCAGCCTACAGACACACACACACTCAGTATATGTAATACTTATTATCTTTCCACAATAAAAATGGTTACGCGAACGCCCGTCAATGTTACGTTTACACCTGAATTGCTTGTCCTGTTTATATTGCTATAGATTTTTTGTTGAACACTTACCTTATAAACCTAAATACAAAGTGACCCCCTCTTTAACTTTTTAAAGCCTAGCGGTAATTTTACGTACGACCAGGTTTAACATTAAAAAATTCTACGTGGTGCCCACATTGCGTTTATGTGTTTTGTACGGATCTCAGAACAAACAGCAACTTTTGCCTTATAAAACATTAAGAGACCGGTTTTTATAACCGAAGTGGAGAGTGTTTACAGCGCGGTACGCACTGAGTCCTTATATAAAACAGATACGCTTCGTCTTTAAAGGGTTAATGTTAGGATATGTAGGGAGAAGATTCAGAAAATTAGAAAATGTACTCAAAAGTTAATAAAATATACACTCTAACTAATGCTAACATTTTACTGTAATGTTAAATGACAAAAAAACAGCGCTGTGGCTTGCTCTTTTAGTCACTGTTTACCCGAAAATGACGTGTCCCTGACGTGTCCCTGACGTGTTACTGCGAAGTGCCGTGAGGTCTCCCTGATAAGGCGATCCCTGCTTTCTGTGCGGCTACGTCCGAAAAAAAAAACCTTGCGTTATATTTGGGCTTATACGGCATTTCCAGTTCGCGCGGTTCCACAGAACACCAGTTTGAAGACGCTAATGTAAAACAATGACGTTCAGCTGCAATACAGTATTAGCCGTGCAGTGCCTGCCTGCCTGTCTTTCCCTTTACTTGGCTACACAGTGTTCATATACAGAGAACTGCATTATCGACATGTTGCAGTAATCATCATGCATATCCTTTTGATGATTCATGTTTACTTATATTACGGTGTGTGTGTGTGTGTGTGTGTGTGTGTGTGTGTGTGTGTGTGTGTATATATATATATATACTTCTTGTTGGCAGCGACCGAAAGAGTGGCGTTCATCACACCTCTCAGCGTGAGACCTACCGGCTGGCTTTGATGTTCTTGTTACAGATGTTGGTTCTTTTGGCACTCCGAAAGCCGTCCATATGCAAGGTAACATTTAATGTTCCTTTTGCTCTCGTGCCCACGCTTTTGGCCTCATTTTGGATTACCTGCATTTATCATGTGATTTTGTCCACTTTTGTGCTTATGAATGCGGGACAAAATGTATAAACCGGGGTGTTTAAATTTTATGCGCCATATTGCCCAGGTCAGTAAAATTTGTGCGGTGGCGCCTCGTATTTGTGGGTTATCGGTGTGGAGAGTGTTTCATGTTAACCTTCTGGGGCCTAGAATTTTGAGGTGGTTTCCAGATCTTTGGAAAAAGTGTACACCCCTGGTATAAAATCTCCTACACAGGGGATATTTTATCATATCTCTTGAGTACTGCAGCCGTCACAGAAACAGGCAGTGACTTTGTTTGCCGCCCGAGATCTAGCGATCACAATGGCCGCCCCTAATAGAATTTACGAAATGTAAAACATTCGCGATCACTTATTGAAAATCCTTGAGATTTGTTAAATGATTTGGAGTTTGTTAGGCGCTGAAAATCGAATTTCTTTTTCATCAAAAATACTCAATTTTCCACCCCTTGTACTTTGTCGCTTCCGGCGGCAACACCACCGGCCCCCCGACCCCGAAAATACCCATGTGCATAGGAAGCCTGTATCGGCAGGGGATTAAAATTCCGTAGTTATGTTGCAGTTGCAAACAGCTCCTAGATTATAGCAAGAAATGCTTCAGAATTTTTGATTGGGTGTAGTTCAAATTCGTTTTAGGGTAAAGCATAACACCTGGCGAATGCAATGTATACTTTTATGTGACATATCTTTGTGTTATGATAGTGTAGTGTACAAGCTGTTTACGACAGAGTTGTCTCCACGTACCGTGTATCCTCACGGAGACAAATGGATCAGCCCGTCTTGGACTGACAACGGAAATAATAACTTGTAAAAACCGTAGCAATTCTTAAACGCCTCTGATTGCAAGAATTATTTTATTTCTATAGGACTCTTAATATTTGAGTTTGTTTCACCATCTGCAATCGAGCTACTACGCGTATATTTTCCTACCCACTGTGTGTTTTTTTGGAATTGTTGTGAAATTAAGAATGACCAATCCTAGTTCGAAAAATGTCGTTCTCTTAAGACACACAAATTCTGTTGTTGAAATTTTATTTTCTTTCTTACAGCAATATATCGTCTTGAAATAGATACTGTCAGAGATAAATCACCCTTTCCTTGTTAGTGACATAGCCTGCTGTTGCCTGGAATTTCCTAGTGTTTTATTGCGAAGCTGGAAACCTCGATGTGTGGTAGGCTTCGATGGGTTTAGGTAATATGGAGCCGCTGTGGTGTATGTGCTACCGCCTGTAATTGTGTGTAATGCAGTTCGAATCGTGCCATTTGCACACGCCCAACATTGCTGTGGGCCCGTCACTCTATGAAGCGATCAGAGATGCCAGGAAGTTTGTTAATAATTTTTTTCCCTCTTGTTTCACTGAGCTTGCTTTTTAGAATGCTGAATTGTGATAATAAATTTTTTTCTTTTCAGAAAGTAAAATTTTTCACGTGCATGGTTTTCATGCCATGAAGATTTGTAATATGACACAGTGATTATTACCCGAGGGGATAAAGTGTGTAGCCCAGACAGTAGATGTTTGCCACATTTCTTTCCCTTCCTGTGTGGTCAATAGGCCAAATCAGTCCCAGGCCGCCCCCTTTTTGGATGTTTCTAGGTTACACTCAGACACACCACACGCGGTAGGACTCCTCTGGACGAGTGATCAGCCCGACGCAGAGACCTCTGCCTGACAGCAAACAACACTCACAACAGACAGACATTCATACCCCCGGCTGGATTCGAACTCGTAATCCCAGCAAACGAGAGGCCGAAGGCCCAAACCTTAGACGACGCGAACGCTCGAATCGGCACGTGCTACCTTGTCGAGGTTATAAGAGATATATATACAGTAGAACCCGGTTACAACGACTTCGGTGTATGAGACACCTCGTCTATAGAGTCAGATATACTGTGGGATAGCAAAATCGCAAAGTTATGGCACTGCGATGAGCGAGCAGCTTATCGTACGAGAGTAGTGGGAGTCATAGAGCGGGCGGATGAGGGGCAGAGAATGTGAGTGCAGCGTGGCACCTCTCTTTCTAAAAACATACGTTTGTGTTCGTACGTTCTCGTACTACTTCTTCAGTCGGAGCCCGACGATAACGGAAATACTCCATAAACATCTGCAGGTTTTTCTATTTTAGACAGGGCCACACTGCAGGACCTGTATTCTAAGAAGGGCAGTGTTTTTGTTCGGCTAATAGCTCGCAACACGGAATGATTTCCACTCTGTAACTGCTTGTAACCAACTAAACCGACACCCCTCTAGTACCGCCTGTGGACGGTACCAAGTGGAGAGACTAAAATCGGTCATTTGCCTAGTGTCATCAGATTGCGTCCAAGCTCTGCCACTAATTCGTCATTGTTAACCACAACATTATACTCCTCGGTTGTAATAACGCTCGTTTATAACGGCAAAAAATATTCACTACCTTCATGACGTTATAACCGAGTTCGACTGTATATACATCCCTCCCTCTCCCTTCTTCTCTCTCTCTCTCTCCACACACACACACACACACACACACACCTTGTCTATCGCAGGTCATAAGGGCCTAAACAGAGTCATGACAGCTTTCTCCTAAGGCTTTGTCTGAGCGTGGAGTAAATTACGTTTGCATGTGTAAGAAATTTATCGTGTTTATAAAACAAAATTATACCCTGGCACAGTGTGACATAAAAATTAAGTCGCCATGGAAAAGGGACATGTCAGTTTTTACTTCAGTATGACTGGCATGTCGAGTAAAAATTCTCAGAAACATTGACGTACCGGTGTGGGTGTAGTTCTCCATCCATTCTGGAAGTCGTTGCTATATTGGGATGAGTCACTAGCTGCGCACGCCACGCGCTTTACCCCGCGCTGGTGTAGCTCATTGTAAATTTTGAAGAAATCGATGGTGCACAAAAGTTTTATTAGCATGGTGGTTTTGCTTGTTGTAAATTCTGAAGCATGCGGGTAAGGAACCAAATAAGACGTCTATCGGGAGTCGAACCCAAATATTCCGGCTCATAAACAGTCAAGTTACTGGATGACACATCTCGGGGAATAAAATTTTTGAACGCTTCGGAAGTGATAAAATGTTCATAGTCTTTCTTTTAAAATGTAAAATTAACCTTTTGAAGCCTAGCGGTAACTTTACATTCGACTAGGTTTAAGATTAAAAAATTTTACGCGGTACCCACATTGCGTTTATGTGTTTTGTACGGATCTCAGAACAAACACCAACTTTTGCCTTATAAAACATTAAGAGACTGGTTTTTATAACCGAAGTGGAGAGTGTTTACAGCGCGGTACGCACTGAGTCCTTATATAAAACAGATACGCTTCGCCTTTAAAGTGTTAATAGCAAGAATATCAGACATGTTAAACTCCCCAGGGATGAAGAAAACAAATTATTCTTATTATTATTCTTTTTACCATAACAGAATGGATAGAACAGTCAACGTAGTGTTCTTGTAATTGTGTTACTTAAAAACGCTGTCTGTCACTGAAATTATACAGCGTTGGTAATGGTGGATGAGTATGGAATATGGGCGAATTGATATTGACAGGGTAAAGCCGATGTACTCGAAGACGAAATTGTTACCTTCACAAATTCCGTGTGGACTAACCTACAAAACGTCCCCTTCGTTCGCTGTGAGCAGCCGGCAATTAACCACGTGAGCCAGTGCAGGGCCATGAGTACAGTGGAAAAGCAAGGAGTTGGATGGCCGAAAAATCCGAATTCAATTCTCAGCAGAGAAAGGGGGTTTTAACTTTAAGAGAGGGTGCGTGCCGGTTCAGGTCAATCTGATATCTGACTAACGAAAATCGTGGACTTTTCTCCGGAGATAAAGCAACCGGAGCGTGAAGTTCACTACTGACCTTCCTCTAAATTCAAGATTAAAGAATCACGGTATTTTTCCTCCACGACTTCGGAAGTTTCATGGCGCAGTGCCAGATCAAGCGCAGAGACAATTTTACCTTTATCTTTACCTGTTAACACTGTCATTATTGGGTAGCTCAGGCGGTATAGTGACTAGACCACGGGCTGAAAAGTCCAGGGTTTTAATCCCACTCCAGGCCCACTCTGGGGCCCACTCAGCCTCCGTTTCATTTGGTACACAAGTTACTTCTCGCGCATAAATCAGCCGGGGTGTGAATTTGACCACTCACCTCTATCTAATGCCGAGGTTAAGAATGAGGGGAGCTGTAACTCTCCTCCCCCTTACACCTTCATGGCATCGATAGGGACAATTTTTGCTTTGTTAATAGCTTAGGTTTTATAGCATAGTATGTTAGGATTGTTATTGAACAATTAACCCTTTAAAGACGAAGCGTATCTGTTTTATATAAGGACTCAGTGCGTATCGCGCTGTAAACACTCTCCACTTCGGTTATAAAAACCAATCTCTTAATGTTTTATAAGGCAAAAGTTGCCGTTTGTCCTGAGATCCGTACAAAACACATAAACGCAATGTGGGCACCACGTAGAATTTTTTAATGTTAAACCTGGTGGTATGTAAAGTTACCGCTAGGCTTTAAAAGGTTTATTGCCAAACAATTTGGTGGGGGGGGAACTTCCGCAGCTTAATTTTCGAGTATTGTACAGATATTTTATGTACTTATGCATTCGTGGGAAGAGGCTGAGAAAAACCATTATAATCTCATCATAATGGGTTTACTGCGCGAGATTCGAACCCGGGACTTCCTGAATGATCTTGACAGGTGACTGTACCTTTCGCACAGGTGTGTGGTATGCCAGTTGCTTGTCCTCTTCTGCTGTCACTAACGGGTAAACACGTGTGATGCCAATAAGGGAGAGTGTAGGGGGAGAGCAGAGCAGGTATTGCTTGCTGCTAAATTAACCAGACAGGCTACATGACGGTTTTGTGTTTTAGGTTTTATAAAAGTGAATTGGCTTCTGTCCCAGACAACAAATAATTGGGTCGCATTGGACTACTATTGTTATACGAATTGTAGCTGTGGCAACGGCTTTGAGCCGTCGTGTGGGATTATATTGCGTTGAGCAAAGAGGTCAGCCTTTCAGTTTGAAAATTGAAATTTTACA
Organism: Coptotermes formosanus; assembly: GCA_013340265.1. NCBI lineage: Eukaryota > Metazoa > Arthropoda > Insecta > Blattodea > Rhinotermitidae > Coptotermes > Coptotermes formosanus. Next base: position 108,000 of record BLKM01000776.1, on the reverse strand, counting down.
GTTAGATAAGTCACTGTCGAGGTTTATGCCCCGTACTGCAAAACTAAATATGTTTTTAGGTATGGCGTGTTTTAACTCATATAATACTGAATCCCGCTTTCCGCGGGTGTTAATTTCCAAGACCGTCTGCGAAAATAGAAAATCCTCTAATGATAGGCCGCCTAAAACTATTAGTATTTTTTTAGTGTTGTTATTTTCTTTATAGAAACATTGCGACGACAACCATTTTTTTTTAAACTCCTTGAACATCTTATGGTATGAGTCGAAGAACCCGCGAATTTGCGAGACAGCGAAAATCAAAAGATGACTGTATAACCCTTCAATGCCGGCCTCGGTACCTTTTACGAACCGTTACTTCAGGCCTCGGTGCACCACACAGTCTTGTATGCATTTAAGGGTACAAAGAATTTAAAACTTTTCCGTCTTGGACAGTAGTTGAAATTTAAATCCCAGCGACATTGAAAATTTAGACCATTTATTACCACATTTTTAACCCCCTAAATCGTCAGTAAAACTTGTCACCTATGCTGATATTAAGACATTTTGCCATTTTTGTCCTACAAATTCTGTGTTATTATTCTCAAAATTAATACCTACAATTTCCCTACACATCACTTAAGTGTTTTTACACTTCGAGGCGAAATGTGTTCACTGTGAGGTACGAACTGACTCATTTTAAGTTATTTATTTCGGAAGAATTTCCTCCCCCAAACATTATGTGAATGCTGTGATGCTTCCCAAGTTACATGTCGCTACTGCATGCTTCTCATGCAACCCTCTCAATTTAAATTTATCAAAGTTAATCTTTTAAAGCCTAGCGGTAACTTTACATACCACCAGGTTTAATATTAAAAAACTCTACGTTGTGCCCACATTGCGTTTATGTGTTTTGTACGGATCCCAGAACAAACAACAACTTTTGCCTTATAAAACATTAAGATATTGGTTTTTATAACCGAAGTGGAGAGTGTTTACAGCGCCGTAGGCACTGAGTCCTTATATGAAACAGACAAGCTTCGTCTTTAAAAGGTTAACCCCCTAGCTTTGAAGACCGCCTAATTACACACTTGGAGCATTAGCGATGTAAGAACGAATCCGTGTACGTTACTTCCCTACGTGTTTTGTACTTCTTTACCAAATCACAACTGCGTCACATTCCACCAGACCATAATTCTGCCGTATGGAGATTCTTATTCAAGTTTGAGCTTTTTTTTTCTAAAGACCCTGCAGTTTTAATAACAACAAGCTACAGGCTATTGATGTTACAGTTAAAGCAGTGTAGGTTAAGTGCCATTTGTAAGTTTGGGTGGGTATTAAGGCTTCATATGCTTACATATGCAAATACAAGTAAATACTGACTTGCTGTTAAGTAGAACCCTGGAAAATACGCAATGAGAGAATGAAACTTTTAGAACCTAAGAACGCTCTTTGATGGTCTTTGCTTCTTTCATTATTTCAATTAACAAAATGGAATCATATATAAAATACAAGATGGAATATCGCTGTCTACAAATATAGGGACTATTTTTTAGTAGATGAGCAACCATTAGGTATTCGAGAAGGAATATGCTCCATGCAATTTGTTCGTAAACGAAATATTTGTGACCTTCGAATAACCTTATTTCTTTCTTCCTCCTGCAAAATGTAGGTCTGTTGTGACACATATGTCTATGAACAGTTGCACTTTGGGATAAATGAAGACAGATTTAGCAATTAAACGTCCCTAAAATGTTTAATCAAACACATAAGACAACTCTGTGGTAATGTAGTCCAAAGCATGGCACTGAATACTTGTGTATTCGTCAGCAAGTTGGTGCCAGAGTCCGGTCAAAGGAAGCGATGTGGTCTGGTTGGGACAGGCATGACAATTAAACAGAGTTCTGCGCCAGAAAAATTTCTTGGCGGATGTCCGACCGAAATAACGTACTTGGGTTCACGACTGGACGATGAGACGTAGGACTGTTGGGACAATGGGGCAACGTGAAGGCACGTGGCTCTGCTGCTAATAATTCAGTAGACTTGGAGGAATTCAAGGGTCAGGGAACCGCCAAGTGTCTGCAGGTTGAGTTGGTGATATTGCGCCAGTTTTTATGACAAGGTTATTACCTTGACTACAGAACCGACATATTAATTAAAATCTTCGTAGTTTTACTCACTTCATACTTATAGAACCAACCATCGCCCTACCAGCAATAGTTGAAATTTCGATGAGTCTATTAGACGTACTGAATTTTGTTCTTAGCGTCTCTTAGAGAGTAGCTGCAAGAAAGGCACTGAATTTTTGTCACTCTAAACCCTGATAAGCATTATTCCCCACGTTATATAATAGAGGTATCTGAGTTGCATAGTCATAAAGTAATAGGGTAATTAATTTAGTAGAATTTTGTGGGGTAATTTTCACAAGGCCGGAACGCATTCTTCTAGCATCTTTATGCATTTATTAATTCCATAGTCACGACAGGCCAGTAGCCTCTTCCAAAGCGAGTTCTCCACAGAGAGATGTCTAGTTCTTCTTCTTTCAATTTCCAATATTCTTTCCTTTCCTTAAGGTCATCCAGTAGCTGCCTACGTCTTCTCCCTGGTCTTCCCGTCACTTCTATCCTTCCTTTTATCTTACATTCAGTAACGCGTTGTCATAATTGTACTCAACAAATTATATGCTAAAGGACATAAATATTTGAAAGTGAATAATTAAATAAGCCAAAAATTCAAAACGATGATGATGATGATGATGGTGGTGGTGGTGGTGGTGGTGGTGGTGGTGGTGGTGGTGGTGGTGGTGGTGGTGGTGGTGGTGGTGGTGGTGGTGGCGGCGGCGGCGGCGGCGGTGGTGGTGGTGATGTGATTGAAGGAGTCAAGCAAACGTGACACCTGAAGCACAGCTATTCGGCCACATTATCTCCAGTGCAGCCATAACTCCTTACAGGTCTGGCAAACCGGGGAATTGGAAACTGCTGTACTTATCATTGTCAGAACCAAACCAGAGATCCAGGATGTATGCCGTGCGGTACACTTAGAAGTTCTTTGAATGCCGTGCAATAACAGTCACAGTCAGAGTGCAGCGTATTTGACTGAGTCGATGACGTTGCACTAGAATGGTTCAAAATAATACCAATATAAGCAGTAACAGGAGAAAACAGTAGTAGTAGTAGTAGTAGTAGTGATAGCAGTGGTAGTAGTAGCAGCAGTAGTTGTAGTAATAGCAGCAGTAGTTGTAGTTGTCACAGTAGTAGTCGTATTGGTAGTAGTAGTAGTAGCAGCAGCAGTAGTAGTAGTAGTAGCAGTAGTAGTAGCAGCAGCAGCAGTAGTAGTAGTAGGAGTAGTAGTAGTAGTAGTAAAGTTTTCATTTATTAAGGAATTTTAAAACATTTCAGGCAAACATTGCAAAAGTTAAACCACAAATATAGGAAGCAATACAATAATAATAATAATAATAATAATAATAACAATGATAACGCAGTTACATCTATGCGGAGACCCATGAAAGTAGTGAGACTGGAACTCGCCCCTTGCAGCGTTTCAGCCTTCTTTGAGCCGCACATATAGACAGACTCACGTGATGGGCGCCCTCTGACGTTTAATTTGTGTCTGCATCCTAATTCTCAGACAGGCTGTAGCTCCGCCCTTCGACGGCGGCCTGTACCCTCGGTTAGCAGTTAAACAGGAGCAATTTTCCTGCTTTTCATCCGCTTACACCGTGTTTTGTGCAGTTAACATATAACTACTGGCATGCCTGCGATAAAACACCTGCAATTAATTTTTTCTTTTCTAAATTTAATGTGTTCCATGTCCGTGCACTATATTATACAAAAACACTAATCACCAACAAATGCACAAAGAGAGTTTTATCATCAATCGTGACACACTCCTACATGTTTCGACCCTGCTGAGTCATCTTCAGGGAGAACTTTTTGTTATCGTTACACTAAGGTTGCATTTTATAGTTGAGTGAGAATGTGCTGTTGACTGTGTACTGGAGGCGTGAACTTTCTGCGATTCCGGCCTGCACTGGGACCACAGAGAGTTCACGACTCCAAAAACAACGCAGTACACAGTCAACAGGACATTCTCACTCAACTATAAAGTGCAACCTTAGTGTAACGATAACAAAAATTCTCCCTGAAGATGACCCAGCAGTGTCGAAACATGTAGCAATGTGTTACGATTGATGATAAAACTCTCTTTGTGCATTCGTTGATGATTAGTGTTTTTGTTTTTGTCTTTCTTTTCCTTCAGCGTGATAGTAATTGCCTGACGAAGCTTTTCGAGTATTCTAGCGTTTGCCCTAGTTTGGTTTTGATGCCGTCTCCTAGCAACGTGGCTAGATCGAGCCTTACCCGATATAAGGGTTTTCTTTACATCAACGCTAGCCTGAATTTTTCCCTCGATATTTTTTTTCCCCCTTCTTCTAGCAAAGACTCCTTTATGGGGTTTCCCCGGAAGTGCCTAATACAATGGGGGTGGAATTTGACGTCAACTGAAACCAATTCCTGTACCGTAAAATAAAACAAAGTTTCCGACTTTTTGTTCCTACAGTAATTTTTGAGTTTACACTTTGCTGCTTGCATTGTTCGTTAGTCACTTACAGTGTGATAAACGGACAGACGCTGTGAATTATGTGTGTGGGTGTTTGCGTAATATTGAAGGAATAATGTAAGGGAGAATTCAGCGTATTAAGAACTCGGTCAAATTGCAACTTATTTAAAAGTAGTACTGTTTTTTCTATGAACTGCATGTTTCGGCCCTGATGGGCCATATTAGACATATTTCTGTGTTCTTACAGAAATTCACACGATAGACAATTAAGGCCGAAATATGTAGCGTGCTGAAACCGATGTACTGATTCTTCAATAAATTGTGATTTTATTTGGCCGTGTTCCGATCTCATTGACACAAAACACAACGGGGTATTAGGCATTAAGGAAAATAAAAGTTTGTTCTTTGGCGTATCTAAGCAAGGGCATACTAAAGTGAATACATTGGCGTATGTAAACAAGGACATACTGGTGTGAGTTCATTGGCGTATCTAAGCAAGGGCATACTGATGTAAGTTCATTGGCGTATATAAAGGGCATACTGATGTGAGTCATTGGTGTATCTAAGCAAGGGCATACTAAAGTGAGTCCATTGGCGTATCTAAGCAAGGGCACACTAAAGTGAGTCCATTGGCATATATAAACAAGGGCATACTGATGTGAGTTCATTGGTGTATCTATGCAAGGGCATACTAATGTGAGTCCATTGGCTTATATAAACAAGGGCATACTGATGTGAGTTCATTGGCGTATCTAAGCAAGGGCATACTAAAGTGAGTTCATTGGCGTATATAAACACGGGCATACTGATGTGAGTTCATTGGCGTATCTAAGCAAGGGCATACTGACCTGATGTCAGTAACTTTGAACGTGTGTGTGACGTAAACTGAAAAATTTACAGTAAGCGTTAAAATGGGAAACCCGTCTGCTGTTACGATTTGCTTAGTGTTATCCCCGCTATTGATTGAGAGTGGAGCATTGTTTGCTGTTTGTACGTTACTGCAAGACAAATAAATACTTAAGTCGAAGGCTACTACTTCTTCCCACCGTTTTTGTAAAAACTTAAACCCCTTTATTTGTGCCTCAATAAAAGGCTGTCTGTAACTCTGTTTTTCCAACACTGTGACACTTGTAAACCTTGCAAGCTCATCCTTATTCCGTGCGTGAATCCATGACTACACAATCAGAATTTTAATTTCCGTTAACATGAATAACGTGAAGTTGACATGAGCACAAAGTCCGCGGTTTTGGATCAGCCACGTGGAATGACCACTGGCAACGTGTTACTTCTGCACAGGTTTTTCACAACGCACTTCATTTTCGTCAATAATCACCCTCCGTTTCTAAACTCTCCTCTCTGTCCCTCAGACCGCTTTTATTACCCAAGCTTCAGCATTAAGCGCAGTCATAATCAAATATTCTAGCACACATAAAAATCGCAGCGAAAGTACTGACATTGCTGTTCGTAGCTATGAAGGTAGAAATTTATTTCTCTGGGCCAACGGTTAACAAAAGAACACAGGTGCTTTTTTATACTGCACAATTAACTGGGACGTACATTTTAACTTTAAATGCTTTAGAAGTTTTTTTTTTTGCAGTAAAAAACAATTTGGCATATTGTTGCTTACATGTTATGGAAAATATTTTATAGAAAGATAAAAATGAAGGCAATCATGTGTAAGTTGTCTTTCTGCAATCACCAGTACTCTAAAACCTAATATTGCTAAATGGATTTTGATTCAATTTTGAATTCTAGGTCCATTCATAAAAAGAATTCCATAAATTGTGAATGCCATACTGTCTAACGTCTGCTGTTACGTACCACCAAGTTGTTTTAATCGAAAACGGTTCTTGGTTCAAATTTCGGTCGAAACACAGAGTGTTCCGTGGTTTATTGAATTCCTACATTAACCCTTTAAAGACGGAACGTATCTGTTTTATGTAAGGACTCAGTGCGTACCGCGCTGTAAACACTCCACTTCGGTTATAAAAACCAATCTCATAATGTTTTATAAGGCAAAAGTTGCTGTTTGTTCTGAGATCCGTACAAAACACATAAATGCAATGTGGGCACCACGTAGGATTTTTTAATGTTAAACCTGGTCGTATGTAAAGTTACCGCTAGGCTTTAAAAGGTTAAAACAGCCGGAGGGTAAACGTGAAGATAAAGTTGTCCCTATCCACGTCATGAAAGCATGTGGGGGCTAGAGGTATAGCTCCAGTCATTCTTAACCTCGGCACTATATGGAGGTGAGCAGTTCAACTTCATGCCCCGGCCTCTTTGACCCTAGGCTTTTGGAATTTTATGAGCTTGAAAGTCTAGTATAGATAAGTCGAAACATGTCGCTCTTTTACATACACACACAATCTATTGTCTAAATATAATTATATTTCGACCGATACCTATTTTATGTATTATATATAAAACTGCATTTAGGCCGCTTGGCCAATGTAGTATGGACGGTGGTGTAATCGGGTTTCGACTACCAAATATGACAGAGACACTTCCTTTACCACTGCTTTCAAACCTGCTCCAAAGTCAACCAAGCCTGTTAACCAATGTAAAAATTTTTCTTTGCCTCTAAAGCTGCCAGGGTATGAACCTAACTACTCGCCTATATTTGTTGTTAGTATCAAGAAAGCGTGAAGCAGTACCTCCATTTTCACATACGCCTTCATAGCGTGATACTTAACTACCAAAACGGACAGACAGCTTTCTTCTTCTCTTCCTAAAGAGATTTTAATCTGACAGTGTAGAGTGTGTGGCGTAGCTACCTACGAATGCCTGCTGTATCACATGCAGCAGGGTTTAAAATAGCGTTAGGAATATCATGCGTCAGAGCAAGTAATAAATATTACCCATTACAACTCTATTTCCCAGCCATAAAGATGTATTTACCAAGTAAAATGCAAGCTGAGTACAGACTGATAAAAGTTACACAGCGCGGCGGATGTGGATTGTCACTGAGGGTTCTTCCAAAACAAAAGACACCAGATGCAGTACATTCACATTGATTTTCAGTGGAGTAAAACACATAATACTTAGATAAATTCTGAAAGGTTTTGACGATGGTGTATAATATTGTGTGGTGATGGGTTTATGGACTCTATCCATCGTCCGAAGAGTAAAATATTAAAAATATTAAAAAATTGAACTCACAAGGTTTCGGAAGCTGACTCTGCTTCTGTCCTCAGGTGAATGGACGGGAGGTAGAGAAGAACATCTACGCTGTTGGGCCCCTTAGACAGAGCTAGAGTCCATCACAGAATAGGTGTTCTTCTCTTCTCCCTCTCAATTCACCTGAGGACGGAAGCAGAGCCAGCTTCCGAGACGTCGTGATTTTAATGTTTTAATATTTTTAATATTTTACTCTTCGGACGATGGATAAAGAACATAAACCCGTCACCACACAATATTATACACCATCGTCAAAACCTTTAGAATGCACGTTTTTTCGGTCAGAAAGTAAGTTTACATAGGCTGTCTTTTGTAACTTAAGAGCCTACTTTAAATGTGATTATATCAGGGGAATTCGTCGCCGTCCGATTGTCACCTGTTTCCAGCGCTGAGGAAAAATATTGGCTACTGTAAATTTAAAAATATTCTTAACGTGGAAATAGTTATGGCAAAACGTTTGATCATAGAAGACACGGACAGATAAAGAGAAGTGTATAATTTTCCATAGCCACACCACGAAGGCGTATGGGGGAAATAGAAATGTAGCTCCACTCATTCCTAAACTTGGAACTAGATGGAGGTGAATTGTTAACTTCACGTCCCAAAGGTCTCAAGTGTCAAGAAGTCCAACTCTTTGACTTCTTGACCTTTGAAGATGGGACCGATAGATTGTCCCGAAACGTCGGTACATAACTAACTCTCAACGCTGCGTAATACCCCAGAAGAGCACAGATCTCATCTGCATGGCGGTGGAAGCCTGAAATCACGCTTATTTGTAGCATATTTGCAATAGATATGGCATCCGGTGTAGCTCAGTCAGTATAGTGATCAGGCTACGCGCTGGGCAACCGAGAAAACGTGACTCGATTCCTAGCGGAGGTAAGATCTGTTTTCTCCAAAGCGTCTACACCAGCTCTGGGATCCAATCAGCCTCTTGTTCATGAGAACCGGCAGCTCGTGTCGTGTGGGCAAAGCGGCTGGTGCGTGAAACTGCCCACTGACTTTAGTGTAGTGCCGAGGTTAAGAACGAGAGTAGCTGTTACACTCCTCCCCCCACTCTTCCTCATAGCCTGTACAGAAACAGCTATGTAAATTGTGTAAAAATTAACCCTATAAAGACGAAGCCTATCTGTTTTATATAAGGACTCAGCGCGTACCGCGCAGTAAACACTCTGCACTTCGGTTATAAAAACCAATCTCTTAATGTGTTATAAGGCAAAAGTTGCTGTTTGTTCTGAGATCCGTACAAAACACATAAACGCAATGTGGTCACCACGTAGAATTTTTTAATGTTAAACCTGGTGGTATGTAAAGTTACCGCTAGGCTTTAAAAGGTTAATAGGACAGTGCATTGCAAAGCTACGAAATGACGTACAATAGACCCTGTTATGAATGGACCTCTTATGTATGGATTCCGTAAATAACGGACGAAAACTGTTGGTTCTGAAACTTTGGTCCGCATTGGGAATATATGAAATTTGTTAAAGAATACTGACACGAGGCTTTTCTCCCTAATTATAATTTATTAACATTCACTAAACGTTAATTTTGTTTTTGTGTTATGTGAATGCAGCCGATCCCAGTGGCCGCACGGTGTAAGGCGTGGGCCTGTGGCCGCTCGCTTGCTGGCGATTGCGGGTTCGAAACCCGCCGGCGGCATGGATGTCTTTCTCTTGTGACTGTCGTGTGTTATCACGTATAGGTCTCTGGACTGGGCTGATAACTCGTCCAGAGGAGTCCTACAGAGTGTGGTGTGTCTGAGTATGATCATGAAGCCTCGATAATGAGGAGGCCCTGGCCCAATACGGGCTTTAGCGCCTTGGAAAAATAGACTATATGAATGCATTAGTCGGCCTGTTGTTTATACAGTACTGTGTTATTGTTTTGGGCACTTTTGGGCTTTGTATATATATATATATATATATAATTCGGAGGTGCCGGACAGTCGGTATTATCGGACCATCCATTCCCCCTGTTAGTCCGTTCATATGAGAATCTGCAATATTTTAATATCCGTGTGATTTCCTATAATGTAGAATTACATCGACTGTTAAGCTTCTAGAAGGGAAACATGGCGGAATGTGAGCATTAAACTGCGCATGAATATTCAGCAGACCGACAGCCAAACTGCCACAGTTTATATCTTAACAATGAGGTTACGCTCCCAAATGCTGCCTTTATGTTGTTGCCAGTGAACCGTATTAATGGTGTGTAACAATGGTGTGATGTCCAGTCCAGTGAACACTCCATGGCTTGGAGGTGCGTGATTGTGAAGCAGAATCATGTATGTTGTGCCATAGACACAGGGCGCGGCGGCATATGACGAGGGGTATAATACAGGGTGATTCATAAAGAACAGTGACAGTCTTTATGATTCGAATTCCGCAATTTATTTGCTACAAATTTAAATAATTCTATACTGATTTCGACGTAAAAAGGATTTATGTTATTTACCTGATATACTAGCGTCTATTTACTGATTGCTTATTGAACGACGCTATAAATGGTTGGTGGTGTATAAAACTTTATGTTTAGTAGGGACATCCTACTGGGATGAAGGTACACAGAGTAAACAGGTATAAAGGCGATCAATTACGACTGTGTTTTATGTTATGCTATTGTATAACTTTAGCCACCATCAGGCAAAACTAGAGTGGCAAAGGAAAGTCATTGTGTCGATTTTTTCTTTTTAAAAATATAAGTTTTAGTGACATTTTATCAACACAACAGATGCATTTTAAGTTGCGACCACCTTTTGTTATCCTATTGTGATTGTGCGTGTGATTAGTGATTGTGTGACTCCACGAGGATGAACCCTGTGTCGGTTCGAAACATGTAGCAGCATTTTTCTGAATTATTCAATGTGAATAAAGTGCGTTAGTTGGTTTGTGGTAACTTACATCGTTTTGTCAATTACATTAAACGATTCTTCATGTCGGTATATGTAGTTGAGATGTCAACTTTACATTTTTCATGAGATACGATACTTTTCATGAGATAAAATAAGCCGAATTCATGAAACTTTTTCTGCAAATACAGGTTCCACGTAAAGTAATAAAAAGATTGGTTTAAAATTTACTAGCTAAAAGTTAAAATCAACGTCTAGTGCTCCCGGGTGAAAGTGAAGACTCTGTAATACGTTGTTGTTTGGCCTTGATGGGGACGTCCTGTAATTTTATACTAATCTGAATTACATTCTGAATCACAGACGTTTTCCTGGATGTTAAGGCGAAACTTGTTTTATGTTTATTTAACATTTTTTTCTCCATGATGTTTCGTAAGTTGCAACTGAAATATAAAAGAAAATGTTACGGATTGTTGTGGATCATATATATATATATGTATCATATATATATATATATGCATATCGTGATGTTGCCCTGCTGCCTGATCCATGATCTGAACATAGGTGCAATCAGCATAATTGCGTTAATTCTCATATAAAATCAGTCACAGCCAACTCTGTTTGTATCTCTTTATTTGGAGATTTTGAGCTACAAGTTTCGGCCTGTTATGGTCATCATCAGGTTCCTCTAAAAAACATGAACATGGAAAATCTACTTCCAGAAGGGGAAGGCCTTTCTGAAAGTAGGAGCCCGATGATGGCCATAACAGGCCGAAACTTGTAGCTCAAAATCTCCAAATAAAGAGATGCAAACAGAGTTGGCTGTGACTGATTTTATGTGAGAATTGAAATATACACCAACGGGGATGTTGAACATTAAAATTATAATTGCGTTACACAGCTGTCGATCGGAAACACAAGATTGTCCACGTGTAAATAATGTTAAAGAATGCTGGCTAAGCTTCTTGATATTTTGTTGAATAATTCATAAGGCTTATGTGGGAAGAAGAGTAAAATAAAAATGACAGAGTTTGGCAAATCTTATTTATGCTAATTATTGTATTCTGCGGTGAACAAATCTGGAAACGTCTTACATAATTATTTAGTTTTTTTAATTCAAGTGCTAACTATATGTACTACTAACTAACTGGCTAACTAACTAACTAACTAACTAACTAACTAACTAACTAACTAACTAACTAACTCCATGGAGCAGAGGCCTTCTTGAGAAGCTAACAGTTTCTCAGCTAGTCAAGAAGTTCCCCGCATCTTATGGAACCCGGAGGTTCATTACCGCATTCACAAGAGCCCGCCACCTGTCCCTATCCTGAGCCAGCTCAATCCAGTCCATGCTCCATCCCACTTCTTGAAGATCCATTTTAATATTATCCTTCCATCTACGCCTGGGTCTCCCAAGTGGTATATATACTGCTAGCCTTAATATTAAGATTTTTGCATTTTGCCACCAAGTGTCTTATTATCATAATAAGCGGTCATTATTTCCCTGAAGCATTTTATGAAATCAGGGGGCTTTTTTGTGTATACTGGGTGTGCGTTTTGTGATGTAGGAACTTAATTTTTGTGTCTTTAGATGAAATATAAGCTTCAAGAAGCCCAGGTAATTGGAAGCGCATGGACCATGATAAATCTTCCCGAAGTATATACTATAGATATCTGCCACAGAACCTGGTGTAATTATCTTCTGTATAGGTAAATCTTTGTTTTGTGATGACGTGTCGATTGCTAAATAGTTACTGACTTTTCATAGGAGGTAGCTGCCCCCACATTCACGTTACAAGAACTCAAAAAAGACTCCTCTTTGAGTCCTGGAAACCTTAAAATGTTGTCACCAAACTGAAGCTCCTCTGAAACGTCTGTAACTCTTTACCAAACGACACAGCGTAAAACTGTAGGAAACTAGAATATTACCCGACACCGCAGTGAGAACCTCAAATGTGGTAGTTTTTTTTAAATCTTTGTACTCAGAGGCATTTTGTGCCACACAAAGACAATAGTGTTGTCCAGTTTATGGGGGTGTCTGTACGTAGTTGGTGCGACGTGGAAATACAGTCGATGTACCTGTCGTGCGGGCTGGTGTGCGTGTGTGCGTGTAGGGGCAACATAGCGCTGGGGATAACAGAGACTTGATAAAATTCCGCTGGAAAAATACTGTAAAGGACCTAAGTATTTCTGTAGACGAAACACGGAACCAGGATCTGAAGTGGTGCATAAATTGGACACAAGGTAAAAACTATGGGGATTTGGTACGTAAATCTTATCTTTCGATTTACCATGCCTTCGCGTCTGTTGCAAGATTTTGGGGATGTTGTGTCTGTTCATGGGTTGAACACACTTTTTAAGTGAGGGCTTCGTTGAATGAATGAATGAATGAATGAATGATTGAGTGAATTAATTAATTAATTCATTCGTTCATTCATATTGTAGTTTCCTGGCTTGTGAAACTTTATGTCTACAATTCGGATGAAGCTGGTGCTTCTATTTTAAGGTTCTTATAACAGATGCAGACAGTATTTTTCTCAAAATCTTTGGTGACTACCGAACCACGTGGCGTCATAACAGATGATGGTCTTATTTTTTTCATTCAACGGGTAAGTACCTCAACTCTGTCATCGGTGAAGGAAAGTTCAGTTAAAAACTGAAACAACAGAGGCAATTTATGTGTAACGTCACACTGAGGCGCGTTCGCGTAACCATTGTTGCCGTGGAAAAGCAATAAGTATTACATATTCTGTTGTTGCCGTGGAAAAGCAATAAGTATTACATATTCTGAGTGTGTGTCTGTAGCCTTAGTTATCCAACATGCAAAGCGCATGCGCCGTATTGCCATCTGTGGCCTGTCTGGCTCTACAATATTTTTCCACATTATCTCATAAACGACACGATTTTCGGAAAAAAGTTATTGAACATAAAATGTGTGTTTTGATTTTCTCTACAAATTTGGCTGAAACATTTCTCACTCTAAGATGAACTGAGCGAGCTATCATAAATGTACGTAGGTCTTCATGTGAAATATTCATTAGTCTTGTTAGATTTTAACAACACATTAATTTTCTCGACAGATTTTCAATTATATGTAATTAAATTTTCAGTTTTTAAACTGAGATTTTGAATCGAGTTCTTATATCCGTCATAAATTCAGTGGAAGTGTTTGAGAAGTGTGTTTACGTTATACTGCAATATTCTTTTCCATTTCTATGCTGTTATTTTAAAGTAGCAGCACTATGCAGCCTTAAGCATTCCATGAACCGATCTCGCTGTTGTTCCGTAAAGCAAAGTTAAGCTTTTATGATCCTCCAAAGTACCTTATTGTCTACACCAAAGCATATTTTATTCTTGCGTGCAGTAACTCGACTCGGACGTTCACACAGTTGCTGAATTTTGTAATGGCGTATCAGGGAGTCGTTATAGTGACAGATGAAACCTTACTGGCAATGAGAAAGATAAGTGATAGTTGGAGAGTCCATTCTTGCACGTCATCTGTTTTTGTTACGTCACAGCGAAAGTTACAACCCTGTCCAATCTTTCACTAGGAGTTTCTCGGCAGCACGAATCGTTGGTCAATCTGCCATGGATTTCTGGTGCATAATTCACACATTTCTCAACTCTTTTTAACATTTATGGTGTCACTGGTACAGTCAAGTACACGTAATGTTAACCTCTTTAATAGTTTACGAGATGAAGAGTGTATAGGTAAATTAAACGCTTGTTGCACAATGTTTATACATCCCGCTCACCAATAGTGTACGAATGGTTGCAGCCCGATCACGGCGAACTCTTTGTAGCTTGATCGAATGTGACGAAGTAATGATGCATTGAACACGCAGCGGTTCGTGAGTATGTCGCGGTTAGTTGCTCAATGACTCGTTTTAAAACACTATAGTTTCATCGCTTAGTATTTTTGACATGCTTTGTCAACTGGTCACGTAGAATTTTAAAACTGAACATCCCCGTTGGCTACCAGTTTCTGCTCAAAGAGCCACACAGAAAACATACATTTATATATGATATGCATTTTTATGTATTCACTACATTTCACTATTGTAAAAAGAGTTAGATCTTTCACTTCCCAAAACGTATTGAGTTTTTTAAATTTTGGTTTCTGTGTGGCCTGGTTATGGCTCTTTAAGCCGAAACTGGTAGCCTGTGTACGCTTTAAAGGGCGAAGTGTTGGTAGTAACTGTGTGATTAACCCTTTAAAGAGGAAGCGTATCTGGTTTATATAAGGACTCAGTGCGTACCGCGCTGTAAACACTCTCCACTTCGGTTATAAAAACCAGTCTCTTAATGTTTTATAAGGCAAAAGTTTCTGTTTGTTCTGAGATCCGTACAAAACAAATAAACGCAATGTGGGCACCACGTAGAATTTTTTAATGTTAAACCTGGTGGTATGTAATGTTACCGCTAGGCATTAAAATGTTAATAAGGGAAAATATACGTTTGGCCACGTATAGTGGCAAACTTTGGGATGATTATGGATGATGAACGGGAAGGGATGTGAAAGGAAGTGGTCCAACCCTGTTTTAAGCTACCTCGCCATTTTTACTGGAGACCGAAATAACTTCAAAGCAAACAAGAGACCTGATTTCAGTTCTTTTAACATTGAAACAGTTAAAAGCATAACCATAGCGTACTACTGCGGTACACGGAGGGCAGCATATTGATTGCAGTGTCCGATATGTTACAGAGAGGCACACAGACACACACATACGTTAACTGAGCTGTCTATCTGACCAAACCCATTAAAATTGTTGGAAATCGGAAAATTGGTTTCAACACAAAAAGTAATTTCTCCTCGCCCCGCATATCAGGGCACCAGTAGTCGCGGCAGTTGTTTCTTGTCAGTATTCACATTTATAAAATCTGCCTGCCTGTCATGTTGAAATTAATTAAAATTGGGTTGGGTGATACAAAGACAGTAATATTTCTTTCACCTTCTGTTTTATTTTTGAATTTTTTTTTTAAGGTTTAGTTTTCTAAGATCTTCCAAGTGGGTGGCCCTGCCGATAACTGACACTTTGAAGGTTAAACGCCAAGTGTATATGGTTTAACTTTTTAAAGCCTAGCGGTAGCTTTACGTACCACCATGTTTAACATTAAAAAATTCTACGTGGTGCCCACATTGCGTTTATGTGTTTTGTACGGATCTCAGAACAAACAGCAACTTTTGCCTTATAAAACATTAAGAGACTGGTTTTTTATAACCGAAGTGGAGAGTGTTTACAGCGCGGTACGCACTGAGTGCTTATGTAAAACAGATACACTTCGTCTTTAAAGAGTCAAATTTGCTGTGAATTAAACAGTAACTGTTCGTTACTCTTCCTTGCAACTGTCCGGTGCGAAGCAGAAAGTACAGTCGAACTCGTTTGTAACGTTATGGAAGGAACTGAATATTTTGTGTCGTTATAAACGAGCGTTGTGAGTATAATGTGGTTAACAGTGAGGACTTAATTAGTACCAGAGAATAACTGACGATATAGGCGAGGTGTCGCATAAAGCGACGTCGTTACCAACCATTTCCACTGTAATTGATTAACGCAGACTGTGAGTAATATAGTTGTTACAATTTACTCTACATTCAGGTTGGGCATCGTCCTAATTTTGACGAAGTATTTACAGATGTCGCTGGAAATGCTTTGTGCTATTTTGCGTGCATAGCCGAATACAGTAACATAATATTTCCCCGTTGTACAATTGTGGTCATGTGTCTAATTGTGATCGCAGTTGCTTCAATGACAAGTCGATGCCCTTAGGCATATTCACCGTTTTATATCAGTGAGATCAGGTGATCGCGGAGGCCACAAAGTCGGTTCGCTTTGTCCTATTCATCGAGATGTGCAGTGAGGGTAAAAAAAAATTAATTTCTTGTCACAGTAACATAAGTAGAGACCTTCATGCGTGAACTACTTTGTCTAGGGCCTTCTCAGTTGTGTGCCTTCCAGTAGTTGTAGTAATTCTTGTAGTCTGTCGTATTTCATTGACAAAGCGGGGGTGGATATAGGTCAGTTGTAGCGTCAGGTCTCTGCCTCTGTACTTGGCGGCTGTAGAGTCTGCGGTGCCTCTTGGACAGGGGGCTGTGTGACCCCATTCTTGGTCTGTACTCTGTAAACAATAAACTTTTCTTCTTCCAACAATCAAGCCCCGAATCCCCACTATGCAAGCAGCTGTCTAGTCTTTATAACGACTAATACATCCCAACTACCTCCCACTAGCAGTTATTTTCATCATCATCTTGTAAAAAAGGCTATGAAATCCATCAGAATACTAACGAAATCCTACCCTTATAAGGATATAGCAACGGAAGGGCAACGATGGCAGGTGATCTCCATTAATTCCATAATCTAGAGTGTGTGTGTTTTTACTTAACCATCACCCGTACACTTCCACGCTTTTGATGGTTGGTTAGACCCAAGGAAAAAAATTTATATTTCAGCCTCATATAAACACCTGTACTTGGTTCGTGTGTGGTGGTGTTGCTGCTACTGCCCCTGCGGTCTTTTAAGCCTGTGTTTGTTCTCTGCTTCACAACAGCACCACAGGAACCGCAAATGGTCATAAAACCAAAGATATTCTTCGCTAGATTCCGCATAATGATCTCTGTTCGGTCATGATTTTTGGAAACATGACTGACTGAAGATACAAGCATATTCAGTAGTCCCTTGGCCTAAAACAGACTAAAATTTGTAAAGCTACGACCAGATTACTAGCTAGTTCGTGTTGTGAGAGTGAAGAGGCAAGCTGGAGAAGTTGGGACGAACTGCGCACGCGTCACCAAGTTTTCGCTACCCGTTTCAAAAACCTCCACAGAAACTGAAGGTATGAATGTACTCACAGCAAGAGAGTAGATGTTTTTGAAACAGGTATAACGCAACCTGGCCTTTGGAAGGTGAGCTTAGCAGCGGCCACGCCGTGCCGACTGCAGCTATTCACAGTGTTAGGAAACTGAGGGAGCAAGTTGTCTGGTGCGTAGAGTACATCCCGTAACCAATGTCAATGCAAAATTGAATTCTGCTGGTATGTGACGCTATATAATCTGCCAGATTCTTAGAAACGATTTCTAAGAACCTTTTGCTTCCATCTACAGTTTATTCAATCCTAGTGATTAAAGCATTCGGTTTCTACGCTCCCCAAAATCCGAGAAGACAAGAATCATAGTATTTACCGCTGTGAGAATCTCCGATGTCCAAATTCATCTGTTCAATAAGATCACTTGAAAGACTATGACGTAGATGGAAGGACGTGATTTAGATTGATCTGGCTTGTGGTAGGGGCAGATTGCAAGCTCTTATGAACATAGTATGGAACAGATAAAACAGTAGAACCAAAAAGTCACTTAAGAAAAACTTATGAGGCTTTATGCAGCCACATAAGTTTTTCATTTAAACAACCCAACATACGAGTATTTCGCCCTGTCAAACATCTTCAGAGATGCCATGGAAAATGGGTTTCCATAAAATGTGGAAAAGTTCTCGACTCGCTGAGGATTTTCTAGGTTCTTAGAACGAAATCACCTAGGCAGAGTTAGTTACCTATTTGTTTAATTAGTTAGTTATGTGTTTAGTTTTTTAGTTTGTTAGTTCTCGTTGTCTGCTCCATAGATCAAGATGTTAAAACTGTAAAACCGTCCGGCATTTTACCTGTTGCCCTTCTCTTTCCTAAAGCTCTATGACTCATTTGGCTAACAGTTATATTAAAACTGTGGCCCACCGTATATACATGGGAACTTGGTGACGGTCATATCAAAGGATATAGGAAGCCATAAGGGTATTCAGTATCACAAACGCGTGTTTAGACCTGTTAAATAAGCTTCATTTCCCCCCCCCCCCTATTTCTCTTGTACATGAAATATTGCCAGTTTTAAACACGCAACACTGGGGGGTAACACTGTACTCCACACGCGTTCACAGAAAACTATTGATTCAGGACTGCAGGTTACAGTTCTGTCCGTGCAACAATGACGTATCTCCACTCATTTCTGCTATACTTTTTGATAAAGCTGTCGCGATGTTTTGTCTTAAATGAGCCGAGAGAGGTTGGTTTCAGATTTGTTATACACCAGGGGTGTACAAATTGCAGGCACCAGATCGTTCGGAAGAATAAACTTTTTACTATGGCGTTTAATATTTGCGAGTCCTTAGTATGGAAGTTCCCCAATTAGCGTATAGGATAAAGAAAGAATGGAGTTATACGTCTGCTCCCCCACTGTACCTCTGTGCCGCGTTATAGGGTGAATATCACCTTAGTAGTATGGAACTTGTTTCATGGCACCATTCTAAATGTTAGAATTTTGAGGTGCTCCTAGGTTTTTGAAACGTTTTGGGCCCCTGATGAGATCTGAGCTCTTTTTTGGTATTACGCATCGAGTGGTGATCCTTTACCGACGTTTCGGGACAACTTATCGGTTCCATTTTCAAGGGTCAAGAATTCTAAGACTTGGACTTGATTCATGCTCACGCTGACACACAGAGTGTTTTTCTTCTCTAACAAACGTGTTTTCTGGTACTCAGAAAACAATACGAAAAATACCCAATGCACCACTAGATGTGTGAATTCGAAAAGTTTGATGGCACGCAGTTTTTTGCTGTTGCACGCAGTCTAACGGGTCATACGGCTCCGTATCTCTATACGTGTGTACACGCTATGCAATAGAGATCACATGGCGTGATGGAAAATCCATGCAAGGTTTTAGTCGGATATCGTAAAGCAAAAAAATCACGTGAAAAACCTTGACGTATATGGGATAACATTAATGTGAATCTTAAATAATCAGGGTGTGGATTGAATTAATTACGCTGAGGATAGGAGGCAGTAATGGGTCCTGCCCAACACATGATTGGGTTTTTTATATAAATGCAGGGAATATTTTAATTATGTCACTGACAACTCAAAATCAGAATTTCGCTCCGTGGAGAGAGTTACGTTGAAATACTGCGTGTGAAACAGCGTATTTATTGGTTTTTGTTGTGTTACGGGCTAAGACAACACTACATGACCTTAACCTTTTAAATCCTAGCGGTAACTTTACGTACCACCAGGTTTAACATTAAAAAATTCTACGTGGTGCCCACATTGCGTTTATGTGTTTTGTACGGATCTCAGAACAAACAGCAACTTTTGCCTTATAAAACATTAAGATATTGGTTTTTATAACCGAAGTGGAGAGTGTTTACAGCGCGGTACGCACTGAGTCCTTATATAAAACAGATACGCTTCGTCTTTACAGGGTTAATAAAAAAAAGACGGTAAGCTCAAGATATTTTCCACGCTTGTAGCCTCACAATTTCGTGCGGCTGCTCCTGAAGCTTATGTTGCAGCACACCAACAAACCACATGCAGAGTATTCAGTATGGTCAGTATCAGACAGCTGTGCCTGGACCAGCAGCTTTCGGTTCGGGTGTAAAAATAATCACTCACAACACAGCTCATCTGATTCGTGTGGGACCCCCGTTATAGACTTTCGGGGTGGGCATTAATTCACTGAAGCATGGATCTCAACTGAATTAACCCTTTAAAGACGAAGCGTATCTGTCTTATATAAGGACTCAGTGCGTACCGCGCTGTAAACACTCTCCACTTCGGTTATACAAACCGGTCTCTTAATGTTTTATAAGGCAAAAGTTGCTGTTTGTTCTGAGATCCGTACAAAACAAATAAACGCAATGTGGGCACCACGTAAAATTTTTTAATGTTAAACCTGGTGGTACGTAAAGTTACTGCTAGGCTTTGAAAGGTTAGAGTTCCTACCTTACAGTAAACAGACTGTTTGTCTCTTGTAAAGACCAATTCATTCAAGCTGTTTACATAATTATTTTTAGTTGTTTGGACCTTATATGAACGATATATACTCATGTGGAAGACAAGGAATTCTTTGATGTTCATTCGGATGGTAAATTACAGTATTCACTGTGTCCAAAATGTTAAGTACTCTGCCCTCATCTGTTATGAAATTATCTGAAAAATATGAAAACCTGCGTCTTAGACTACGTTATTTGCTTTATTTATCTGTGATTTTTATGATGTGAAAAATGAAGAAGTATTACGTAGAGTCCAGGAGGGAATGGAGCGTTCTGCATACTACAAAAGGAAGGAATGCTAACTGGATTGGTCACATCTTGTGTAGGAACTGTCTTCCGGAAAACGTTATTGAAGGAAAGATAGACGTGACGGAAGACTACGAAGAAGACGTAAGCAGCTACTGAATGACCTTAAGGAAAAGGGAAGATACTGGAAATTGAAGGAGGAAGAACGAGATTGAAATCTGTGGAGAACTCGCTTTGGAAGAGGCTACGAACCTGTCGTAAATCAGACTGCGGAATGAGTCAGTAATGATGTTTTGATACGTAAGTTTATATATCCCCGATCCCAGTGGCCGCGCGGTCTAAGGCGTAGGTCTGCGGCCGAGCGCTTGCTGGGTTCGTGGGTTCGAATCCCACCGGGCGCATGGAATCTTTTCTCTTGTACAGTGTTTGTGTTTTCAGGTAGAAGTCTCTGCGACGGGCCGATCCCTCGTCCAGAGGAGTCCTACCGACTGTGGTGTGTGTCTGAGTGTGATCAAGTGAAACTAAAATAAGCTCGACATCTGCTGTGAACAGGTAGGTAGAAGACGGAAGGACTGCGAAACGAAGTTTATATATCGCCAATTATTATGATCAGAGGATAACGACCGAGAAACATAGAAGGAAGCCATCTCAGCCTAGTCTGGGATATGAATATCTGTCAAAAAATATTTATATGTGGCTTATAGTTCTTTAACAAACAAACTTAGAGTGACTGTGATTTTATGAGGGGAATTCGTAGCCGAGCGATTGTCATGTGTTTGCAGTGCTGAAGCGAAATTTAGGCGACCGCAAATTTAAAGATAATGGCGAGGTGGAAACAGTAGTGTCACGATGGCTGATAACACAGGACATGGACTGATATCAACAGGGAACAAAACAGTGTCCCGCGATAAGAAAAATGCATCAGCTGTGGTGAGGACCACGTACGAAAGTAAAGAAATATGGGTTGCAGTTAAATATTAGATGTTTTTATTGGAATTTAAATTACAGAACCAAAACATATAGCGTGAAAATTTATTTTCCGACCGACTGGCGTATTGTTCCGACATTTTACCAGAAAAAGAAATGAAGTTAAGAATGTAACATGTGTCAACATAAACCTTTTCTAAGTTTCATATTTGAACCAGGGACCTTAAATATTAACCCTTTAAAGACGAAGCGTATCTGTTTTATATAAGGACTCAGTGCGTACCGCGCTGTAAACACTCTCCTCTTGGGTTATAAAAACCAGCCTCTTAATATTTTATAAGGCAAAAGTTGCTGTTTGTTCTGAGACCCGTACAAAACACATAAACGCAATGTGGGCACCACGTAGAATTTTTTAACGCTAAACTTGGTGGTACGTAAAGTTACCGCTAGGCTTTAAAAGGTTAAGGACAGCCGAACACAAGTTCCCAACTTTGGTGTGTTGTCTTAAACCAAACTACAGTAGACTAGTTCCAAGTTGTAACGACCAAACTTTATCTCCACAGCACTGCAGTTCATGAATCATGTAAGTGATGTTAAGGAAACCCCCCCGTACATGCAGGCCGTTGCACAATTTAAGTGTCTAGAACATGGATTTTCACCTAGGATACTCCCGTTCCATCTCAGGTGACTTCGTGTGAAGCTTGTTTTGGAGAAAGTGAAACAGGAGAAACTCTCCGTCTAGTTTTCTGTCAGTTTCCCCTGCTTATCGCCATTCCACCATTGCTCTATACGCATCTATAGCTACATGTTAATAATAATAATAACAATAATAATAATAAATTAAAATCCATAGTCTTCATTTCGTACTATGAGGCTCACCTACCTGCACGAGTAGACCAGGGCCTTTTCAGCACCTCCCTCAACTTGTAACTCAAAGCTTTTTACGTATAGTTCTTTAAAGTATACTGCATCATTCAGTGAAGATGATATTTCCATTACCTTAAATGAAAATTAAGTTTCGACAGATCAATTGGCGTTACAGTTATCAGGGTTTTATGACGAAGCGTGTTGCTCCATTGTTGTCACGACACACACAAGTAAAGTGAGACAGAATGGGACAAGAAAGTTACAGGCTGTCACGAGATATTTAAAAAAGTTTTCACGTTAGTGTGTGTCCTTGCCACTTTTTGCACACGACTCTTTGAACTGCGTGTAAAGAACTATTGCACAACTTCGGCATTCGTTTGGGGTAACCTTATAAAGCAGAGGGCACTATACAGGAGCGTATCAACTCGTGTTTTTCTCACAACATCTATTTAGGCGTTTCGCGCTGTTCTTCTGCTAAAGATAAGATCACGATTGATAATTAATAAAAAGTCACAATCAGACACTGCTACATTTATTGTGTAACAACAGGCTTTAACCAAGGAGCTGCTGTTTGCGGTCCTACTGGGTCAACATCAAACTATATTTAAAAAATAATCTAAATATCATATACATACATATATATATATCGTGTGAGATCTCACATATTCTTTAGAACACTTTGTCTTATTTAGATTCTTTTTTCGTAGCTTAATATGAGATCTCAAGGGAATGTGTTTGAGATACGCATATTTTTACCTTCCAGTTTTAAGTTCTTTTTGCATATATCCGGCTGATGGCCCGGTAGGGCCCAAATTTGTAATTCGTTGATAAAACACATTGTTATACAATAAATGCAGTTGTGTATGGTTATGAGTTTTATTAATTATTAATCTTACAAAACACAATGAGATGTCTCGTATCAAAATAAATGTTATTTCCATCAACTGCATTAACTGATTGATAATTGTAATGGAGATGCAGTGTTTTCTGTGGTGTGGGACCTTGATTTTTAAATAGAGTTTAGATAAACGTTAGGCTTCTAACTGTTAAGGAAAAACGATCCCGATCGTTTTCTTCTAGCTGGATTATCCGTATTTTAACCCTTTAAAGACGGTATGTATCTGTTTTATATAAGGACTCAGTGCGTACCGCGCAGTAAACACTCCACTTCGGTTATAAAATCCAGTCTCTTAACCCTTTAAAGACAAAGCGTATCTGTTTTATATAAGGACTCAGTGCGTACCGCGCAGTAAACACTCCACTTCGGTTATAAAATCCTGTCTCTTAACCCTTTAAAGACAAAGCGTATCTGTTTTATATAAGGACTCAGTGCGTACCGCGCAGTAAACACTCCACTTCGGTTATAAAATCCAGTCTCTTAACCCTTTAAAGACGAAGCGTATCTGCTTTATATAAGGACTCAGTGCGTACCGCGCTGTAAACGCTCTCCACTTCGGTTATAAAAACCAGTCTCTTAATGTGTTATAAGGCAAAAGTTGCTGTTTGTTCTGAGATCCGTACAAATCACATGAAGGCAGTATGAAAACCGTATAGAATTTCTGTATGTTAATGTGCCATGTCCTTGTACTTCTATGGTTTTAGCGTTTACATTTTCAGTACCGGTACACACTTTGCTTTGATTGCATGCATCAGCCTTTTCGGGGAGAATCAATGATTCAACATCGACGTAGGTTTATCTGAATTGAACACGTCATTCAAAGAACCGATACAAACCAAACTTATTTCGCAAATCGAAATATTTTATTCTGAAAGATACACATAAATTTGTGCGTTTTGATTTCAGACTTCCACCGCGATGCTGATGAGATCTGCGCTGTTCTGCGGTATAACGCAGCGTCGAGTGGTAATCGTTTACCGACGTTTTGGGAGAAAGTATCGGTCCCATCTTCAAGGATAAAAAAGTCCAAGAAAAGTAGATTCTTCTCTACTTTTCTTGGACATCTTGACCCTTGAAGATGGGACCGATACGTTGTCCCGAAACGTCGGTAAATGATTACCACTCGACGCTACGTTATATCCCAGAGGAGCGCAGATCTCATCGTGCATTGTGAAATTTGAGGTTATGACACCTTTGTTGCTGCGGATTCAGGTCTTCTAGGATGTATTACTGTGATGTTGGATGAGTGGTTCTCGACGTTTCGAAAGGCATTAGTGCCTTCAAAACGTCGGGAAGTACTCACGCAAAGTCACAGTGACATCCCAGAATACGTGGCTCCCCAACTTGTCGATCGTCATAAAAAATATGGTGCATGGCAGGGCAATGTTTTTACATAAATGATGCAGTTTAACAGGTGTGTGATTACTCTAAATACCTTAAAATATGACCGTTTTTAACTTTATATTTACCTTTGAAAAATAACTCCAGAAATTTTAGTGTATATTCCCAATACAATTTTTATGGAAATCCATTTATTTTGCAACATGAAACATGCGAATGCAAGGATACTGCTTTACCATACGCGTTTATTTTACGCAATAACGCACAATAATTATCGTCGAAACGTAATAAACTTCACAGCAGGACATTCCTTTACAATATCCAATTTGTTGTTTAATTTACGTTCCATCAATAAACACTGTGTGTTAAAATAATGCAGTCAGTGATTTGCGCCTTTTGTAGTGTATCGTTTGTTGGGTAGATATGCCTGGGCGCGAAACAAATGACAGCCCATATATTATAAGGGAGGTTATATGACCGACACGCCCAGCGGTTGAGACAGATGTCAACCAGGCAGACAGGCATCCGAGTAATGTTTATACACGCAGCCAGGGACGTTGTCATCACGAGATTTATTAACGTTCATCAATAGTACTGCTGATATGCTCCAGAATCCGTGAAATTCCTGTGTTTCTGCAGTGACGATATAGTCACACACAGTCTTGTTATCACAGATTCCCGTAGCTTCCGTATTTGAAGTCGATTTCTTTAGTTAAAGATATCTTCAAGGCTACTTAGTGCATGACAGCGGGATTACAGAAGGCGACATTGCGGGGGCGACACGTCCCAGAGATTTAGAGAAAAATTAAACTAAATACCTGAATAAAAGTTGCCTTTAGGAGACAGTACATCCTATAAAAAAAGATGAATATAATTATTTTAAATTCCAATATTCGAGACGGATTGTAAGCGCCACGGAAAGCGAGTCGGCTGTGCCCTACCTAGATGTTGCGCGTTGGGTTAGCGCATCTAGGCCGACTGGTGCAGCAGCTACGTCACGGGCTGGGCTGCTGGCATTGCAGGCCAAAGAGGATTTGAAGTATGGCTTCTTGTATCGGTTTACCTTTTCGAACGTTTCAAACGTTAATATTTTGGTAACCACTTTACCTAGCTCTTTTCAAAGCTATATTTGTAAATATTTTAATTTTGTTAGTCGCAATTTTGAGATAAACATTAACAAGAACAGTGTGAAGTATTTACGTGGCATCAGTTCTTCGCAGTTAACTCTCGGCGAGAGGGCTGAGATTAAGAATTTAGGTCGTGCAACACGTGACTTATTTATTTATCCGCTCATAGTCAAGCGAAATAAAACATATGTGAGAAAATTTAACATTTTTATACAGGCCAAACATAAGTTGTTTAGTTGTTATGCTAAAAAACATCTATTAACCCTTTAAAGACGAATCGTATCTGTTTTATATAAGGACTGAGTGCGTACCGCGCTGTAAACACTCTCCACTTCAGTTATAAAAACCAATCTCTTAATGTTTTATAAGGCAAAAGTTGCTGTTTGTTCTGAGATCCGTACAAAACACATAAACGCAATGTGGGCACCACGTAGAATTTTTTAATGTTAAACCTGGTGGTATGTAAAGTTACCGCTAGGCTTTAAAAGGTTAAGCACTGTCGTAAATCATATAACAATCCTTGTCCCAGTCCTACCATAAAAAAGCCCCACGAGCCGCCACTGCGAGTATGTATCAGCGGCTGTGATAAATTTCGGTCCTTGAACAGAAGCATAACGGAAGTCAAACGGAGTTCCACTTGCAGCAGAAAGAAGGAAACAGGCGACCAGTATCGCGCGCGTGCGTCCTATGGAGCACACATTATTGCTTGCCCACCACAATAACTGTGAGCATGGAAAATCCTTATACATGTTAATTCTTTTAATTTCAATTCGTAGGCCATTTAATTATAATTTCTAGGCCAGTACATATTAAACTGACGTCTCTAAGAATCAATTATTCTGGTTTCCATCATATTTCCATTTTTAATACCCTCTGAAAGGCTAATTTCTTCGATTGACAATGTAATAGGAGGGCACAATATTTTTGAAAACAATTCAATTTTATCTTCCCTGCTTATAGTAGCACAAATATGTAGTTATCGGAAAATGGAATAAGTTAATCAATAATAATACGCTATTGATCTAATGAAAATGGGTGCATGTTACCTTTTGTAACACAACTGGGTTTAAAATAAACTGCTTTATTTATACTTGACGTTTTAAATTCCCTACCTGCTGCTTTGTTACTTGATTCCCTTACTTTTTGTCGTTTTTATTTGCTTCTTCGTTATTATCAAGCGCTGAAATATAGACCAAATCCATGTCAACGATTTTCCTTGAAAGGATCAATAACTACCAGTGGGTGAAGACTTAACAACCGAATAGAAGGAACTCGTGACGCTGGGTTGGGAAGGGCACTGCTTCCCGCTGTTTATTGGAAGTGAAATTTGTCGGAGATTATTCTCATCAGCAACACTGTATAAACCATTCCAGGCTTTTTCAGTCTTCATAGATGTTAGTTTCTCCATCTTTCCTTTGGTCTACCTGCCTTTTTCTGCGCGTCGAAGTGAATTTATACGTGAAATCTGGAATGGGCATATAGTTAATTCTTAAAAAATTTTGTGTCCACTCGCGTCTATAATGTACAATAATTTATTTAAATATTGCATGTTCAGTTGTTCTTTTATGTATACGTCTGCTTCATGGTCATGCAATGTACGTCCTACAAATAATGTCAAATATTTCACCTTCGCTGTCTCAGCTCTTCTTTCCTGCTCTTTCAGTGAAGCACAATTCTCTCACTCGTAGAGGGGCGTTTGCCCCCATTAACTTAAATAATTTCGATAACGTTTCTGTGTTACTTGTTTTGAGAGTGCGTCGATATTTTCTACGTATATTACTGGTCATTTAGCGGCAGTGTGTTTCCGCTGGGTGACAGAATGCTGTCTGACTCTCATACCGTGTTTTGGTATCACATAAAAAGAAAGACAATGAAAAGGAAACGGATGATGATGAAAAAAATAGTACATCAGTGAAGAGATCTTCGTTCTTCTGGATATTACACAGCGTAGATTCGTAGTTAGTTACCGACGTTTAGGGACAACATATCTGTTCCATCTTCTAGGCTCAAAAAGATGAGACCTATGGGTTGTCCCGAAACGTCGATAACTAACTACGAATCTACGCAGCGTAACATCCCAGAAGAAAGGAGATCTCATTTATACCGCGGCAGAAGACTGAAATCATAGACCAGGGCTGCTCCGTCTTAATCCTTTTTTTTTACCCACTTTCCTTCGTTTACGAAACTGATTACATAAATTGCATTTCATCGTTTCTAATTATCTTTCCCCTTTCGTTCTATCCATTCAGATTCCTCTTTTCTACTGACGTGTGATTCTCAACTTGCATGTTCCACTCATCTAGGAGCCAGACATTTCAATGTAAAAGCGGTTTATATCTCTCCAGAAGTTCAAGGCCGCATTTACATAACAGGGATGTACAAAAATTACATTTAGAAAGCGTTTAGGCCTTCAGAGAGGAACGAGGATAGCGATTCGATTAAGGGGTAAACGATCCGGGGTTTGAATCGCGGCAGGGTTAAGGGAATTTTCTCCTGTAAAATTTCTAGTCTGGTTGTGGGGCCCACCCAGCTTTCTCTTCAATGGGTACTACGGTAGATACCCGTGGGTAAAGCAGCCGGAGCGTTATCTTGATCACTCACCTCCATCTAGTGCCGAAATTAAGAACGAGTGATGATGCACTTCCGCTCGTCCTATATGTCTTCATGGTGTGGAATATGACGACTTTACATTTAACTTGGCCTTCATATGATCCGAGGTAAATGTGGAGGTGAAAGGCGGGTTAGTCGTACTGCTGCCACCTTACTTTCCTCTTCCACAGTATTAACCCTTTAAAGACGAAGCGTAGCAGTTTTATATAAGGACTCAGTGCGTACCGCGCTGTAAACGCTCTCCACTTCGGTTATAAAAACCAGTCTCTTGATATTTTATAAGGCAAAAGTTGCTGTTTGTTCTGAGATCCGTACAAAACACATAAACGCAATGTGGGCACCACGTAGAATTTTTTAATGTTAAACCTGGTGGCACGTAAAGTTACCGCTAGGCTTTAAAAGGTTAATGTTCAAAAACATTTGGTTCCTATATTGGACTTAGCTCTTACCATGCCACCTGTACAGTGTTTGGTCGAAATGTAATTCTCAGCCTGTCTACACATATATATATATACACACACACACACACACACACACACACACATAGATTGGCGTTTTTCCTCTTTCCGTAACATGACAACCTCGTAGTTTTCCACTTATCTCCAAAAATAGTGCGTTGTTGTAAGTTTTCCTCACAGGCAATAACGGAGCGGTTACAACTTGCATTCATGTTATGCTGTTTGCAGTTACGCCGTAGGCTTTAGGTCAAAGAACGATAGAGCGGTTGGCCATATGTTGAACTGTCTCAGCGAAATGGTGCAGCTGGCTGTGCGAAGAAGAAAATTGGTTTCTGCATCGCGGCAGAGACGTCTGTATCTGTTGTGCTACAGTAGTAACAGCTGAGAAGTATAAAGAGTTACACAGACTTAACCCTCTAAAACTTACATGTCAATATACCTACCACCAATTTAACAGCCCTTATTTTTCTATATAGCATTAACAAATGAGTCTTCGTTATTGACACACTGCATTCTCTGCGAGGTACAGACTGAATCTTTATGCATAATGTAGACTAATCTTAGTCTTTGAAGTGTTAAAGGTTAAATTTCCCTTTAACAACATTAAGACACAAGTTTCTGTGGTTTTGAAGCATGAAACCGTACGTATGTCGCACGAGTAATTACGCTGATTAAATTCTAACATAAATGCGGTATGTTTCCCTTGACAGAAGGGTCGCTATGCACAATGACACACTGACTGACTCTTAAGGCATTAGGTTCGGTGATATTTTACTTTAAGGTCCCTTTCTTCAGTGTAAGGATTTAGGAAAGCAGTGCAGAGCCATATGTAGCTTTCAGAAAGTTCCAACTTTCCTTACACTGAAGGAACATACAATAATGGCGTCTTATCTGTCCTCTGTTCCATGCACATCCGAAATTATTAACTGATTTCTGTACGCACGATACTGAACGTCAGCATTGGATGTTATCGTGGAATATGATTTAGAATCACATCAGTTTAGTACGATGTATGCTTTATATTAATCTCAAATCGAATTTTATCGTACATTTGACAGGTGGTTTGTTTTGACAGTGAATTGAATCATGACGTGAGAAATAATGACATTATGTACATAGCGTAACATTTCCAGTGCAATTTGCGAGGTTGAGATTTGCGTTCTTGTGGGATGTTACGCAACGTATATTAGTAGTCACCGACATTTCGGCATAACCTATCGGACCCATCTTTAAGGATGAAGGTTGGCCCTTAAATATGGGACCCATAGTTTGTGCCGATAAGCCTTTAACAACAGATCCACGCTGCGTAACATACCTGAAGTGGGAATTTTTTATTTACTAGGCGGCTGTAGCCCGAAATCACGTATTTGCTATGTTATGGCCTCTATATACTCAATCTGTGATGCTGTGTTTAACCCTTTAAAGACGAAGCGTATCTGTTTTATATAAGGACTCAGTGCGTACCGCGCTGTAAACACTCTCCACTTCAGTTATAAAAAACAAACTCTTAATGTTTTATAAGGCAAAAGTTGCCGTTTGTTCTGAGATCCGTACAAAACACATAAACGCAATGTGGGCACCACGTAGAATTTTTTAATGTTAAACCTGGTGGTATGTAAAGTTACCGCTAGGCTTTAAAAGGTTAAAAGTAGCGTGAAACTGAAGTACGATATCAAGCGAATAAATAGGAGTAATTGAAGGGAGAACGAGGGAAAGTGCGTGGTGGAGGGAAAGACAGAAAGCTTTGTAAAGAAAACGGTAATCTTTGGTTGTTGTGCAACCTATTGCACGTCTCTGTGCACCTGTTTGTGCGTTGCAATGACTCTATTCATTTCAGTCTTCCAGGTGTGTGCAGGAATTTTACCATTTTTTTTTTCGAAGAAAGCGTCACGACGACTTACAGAAAACATTTTCGCACTCGAGGCAGATGTGGCTTTAGTGCTTCCTCTAATCATGTTTCCATTTTTTTTTTTTGTGAAATTCATCATCGATTCGTTTATCCCACAATAGTGTAACATGGCAGCATTGCTCATTACCATCTCTATTAGCACACGCATTACCAGTTTCGTGTTTAATTACGGAATAAGGTAAAAAGAAGGTAAAGGTAAAGCAGTCCCATTACAGCCCTGGACAGGCCCACAGGGTTCCAGGAGGTTGAGGCTCCCAGATTTCTAGACAATCGGCGCTTGAAGGTGGTAAGGTTGTCAGCCCTACGCACCGGCCGCGTTTACCCCCCAGGAAATATTCCTGGTACTCATTTCTGTTAGAGGCTGAGTCGACCCCAGGGCCATAGTGCGACCGACAGGATTATGTCAATGAAAAATCCACTGACACCATCGGGAATCGAACCCGCGACCTGCCGGTTTGTAGCGCAGTGCCTCAACCAACTGCGCCACCGCGGCCCCCAATTACAGAATAAGGGTAACAATTATTTCTAGAAATTGTGAAAAGTACAGTCGAAGTAGCTCCGTTATATCATGATGTCTGCGTGGCATCTTAGTGAGGCGTGCGGGGAGATGCGGCCTGTTGTGTTAACAGAGAGCGTCTAGGCAAGTGCGACCGCGTATGAGCGAGGGATCTACATCTAAATGCACGCAGTTTGCCACAGTAATTCTTCGACAAGTAAGCGAAGCCGCGAACGAAGAGGATCTGGTGTAAGTGATTAGGAATAGCGTGAAATACCCCCTTATAATAAACACACACATTCACACGCAATTGTGAATGTTTAAAGTTGTTTCAAACCGGCGTCTTTTCACGGTTGTTACACGCAATAAAGGGTTACACAGACTTACTTGAAGGCAGGTAGTTTCTTCACCAACTACGTAAAATATCAATTTCAGGTGCGTTCGCACAGTTGCGAGAAAGGCCTTGTACTTTCGTCATATCAGCCCGTCCGTCCGTCCGTCCTGTCCACATGAACCAGCGCGGTCCCCACTGGACAGATTACCATGAAATTTGATATTGTGGACTTTTACAGAAAATGTATCAACTTGCTCCAAATTTCGTTAAAATCGGGGGAAATTATTGGACACTTTACTTGACAACGTAAGTACGACTTCCGATTGCCGGCCATATCAAAAGGCCACAAAACCGTGACCTTCGAGTAAAACGGTTTCAGGGTGGCATCTGCGCTCTTCTGGAATATTACTCAGCGCCGAGTAGTAATCCTTTACTGGCGCTTCGGGACGACCTATCTTTCCCATCTTCAATGGTCAAGACATCCAAAAGAGAGCAGATGTCATCAACATCGCGGCGGAAACCTGAAATCACGGATGGTATCGGGCTGTTAGCATAGTCGAGGAGGTACGAACAGTATGCACAAGCACTACCGTGTTACGTTGTACGTATATTGCGTGTCTTTATTAACCCTTTAAAGCCTAGCGGTAACTTTACGTACTACCAGGTTTAACATTAAAAAATTCTACGTGGTGCCCACATTGCGTTTATGTGTTTTGTACGGATCTCAGAACAAACAGCAACTTTTGCCTTATAAAACATTAAGAGACTGGTTTTTATAACCGAAGTGGAGAGTGTTTACAGCGCGGTACGCACTCAGTCCTTATATAAAACAGATACGCCTCGTCTTTACAGGGTTAATTAATATCACGTACCATACAGTTGGTATTCAAACAACGAGGAATGGTTATTACAATTGCTATTCTTTTGTCACTTTATATAAAGTTTAATTATATGTGTTCATGTACAAAACGTGTGTACCCACCGCAAATAGAAAACTCTGGGGCTCGATATTTGAGGTTCTCAGAGCGGGGTTGCTGAAGATTCAAGTCTTCTGGGATGTTACACTGTGTTATACAGCATTTTATCCAACAACTGAACAATCAACAGTACAACCCTTTGTCACTTTACGTTGTGCTTGAGTACTCAATGATCAACCATGGTATAAGCATCCATTGACAACACAAGGATGACTTCCCGAGAATGAAGATGGCATATCCATTTAGCTGTTTGTCTACAACGATGGATATTCACATGAAATATAAAACATTCATATGAAAATTATTTGTAATTAGTATATTTTAAATATTTTTAGTAATTTTAATTTTAAAAGCTGTATTTTTGACTCCAAGTATTCATATCTTTAACAGAATTTTCCACTGTTTTATTTCTTTGTCAGAATCCTCCCTGAGGATGGCCATTTTTAGGCCGAAACATGTAGGACGCAGATTGTAAAGTGACAAATGATTGTTGTTGATTGTTCAATTGTTGTATTAAATACTGTATCATCAGTCTATTGCGCGTAGTGTGAAAAAAATTCAATTCACGCCGTGTTTTTGGGCCAGTAGTCTTTGCCCAACAGCATGGTGTAACTTCTCAGAAGGTTCGAATCTTCACTCTGGCTGTCTGTTACAAATATCGGTCTTCCAGTTCTCTGCAGGGAAGTGGTCACTCTTCATTTCAAGCCTCATATGAAACACGTACAGGGCTTGCCAATATAACAGACAGCGTGCTGTAAATTTTAATATCTGTAAGAGATGTGCCACTGTAGGGAACACCCCCTTTAACTCTTTAAAGACGAAGCGTATCTGTTTCATATAAGGACTCAGTGCGTACCGCGCTGTAAACACTCTCCACTTCGGTTATAAAAACCAGTCTCTTAATGTTTTATAAGGCAAAAGTTGCTGTTTGTTCTGAGATCCGTACAAAACACATAAACGCAATGTGGGCACCACGTTGAATTTTTTAATATTAAACCTGGTCGTATGTAAAGTTACCGCTAGGCTTTAAAAGGTTAAGGGCCAAACAACAAAGGAACACTGTACGTACTCCATTCTTGCTCTGAAAGAAGGGGGTGGCGCAGGAAACGTAAGGAGTTTGTTGAAGATAGAACCCTGCAAGCGGGTCGGCCTAATTTTAAGGGTAGTCACGCCAACCAAAGTACATGGCCCCCCCTGCCACCTCTCCTCACAGAACACGCCGTGACTATGAATATTATTAATCTC
This sequence comes from Coptotermes formosanus, assembly GCA_013340265.1. Taxonomy (NCBI): domain Eukaryota; kingdom Metazoa; phylum Arthropoda; class Insecta; order Blattodea; family Rhinotermitidae; genus Coptotermes; species Coptotermes formosanus. The sequence continues at coordinate 74,195 of BLKM01000776.1, read as the reverse complement.
CAAACAGCCACCTTCCCCCCCCCCGTCTGGAAGCTACTGCCTATTGCTTATATGATACCGGATATGATGTTTTGTATTTGTCGAAAAATAAATTCAATCCATAGCCGACTCCCTCCGTAAAGGCAGCCGCATTGAATGTTTAGAAAACAAGAGAAAGTAGATTGTATGTAATGAAGTGTATAGGGTATTAGTTACAGAATATGGTAGTGTACGGTTCGTTATAGCTTTAGCACGATAGCGTACAGTTTGCCTCGAAAGTTTGTTGTGTCGTGTCGTGTCGTGTCGTGTCGTGTCGCCTTTAAGGTTTCTTTCCCTTTAGTGTAAACTTCGCTACTCTGCTGAAATTCGTAGATAAAGGTCACCCGTGAGCACAGAAAATTGCCAATGGTGCAGTACGTGACATTCTACACTGGCTGTATGAAGGGCTTTCTTTTCACTTTCGAAACTTCATGCGGTTTCAAAATACACGCGTAAATTTAATTTCACTTACGCCCATAAACAAAAGACGGTGTTTTCTCTATGATTTTGAGGAAAGAGCATTGTGTTCACATTTATTATGCAGATTTTCACCAAACTGGACAATAAATGTGTTAAGTTTCCATTTATTTACGCCTTTTAATTACCGTTTTTACTGCTCCGATTTTCATGAAACTCCCGGTTGCGTGAACTCTTCTGTACCAAATTTTATCCAACTGACGAAGAATGTATTTTTTTTCTTCTTGGATTTCTTGACCCTTGAAGATGCGACCGATAGATTATCCCGAAACGTCAGTGAAGAATTATTACTGTAATCTGCATAATATCACAGAAGAGCGCAGATATCAGGAAAAATATCATATAGGTGCGTAAATGAAATGTGACTTTTACTACAACGATTTTCATTAAACTTGGAAACGCTCGGCGACATTAGGATATGTGAAAGTCGTCTATATTTCGGTCATATCGGCCAAGAAGTATGGGGATTCCACCCTGGGTACAATACGAATGTCACTGAACGGATTTTCGAGATATTTACGGACTCAACGCCTTTCGAAAATCATTACTATAGAGAATTTTGCCGAAATTTAGCAAAGTTGAGTGGACGGTCAGAAATCCCACTTTCATAGGATCCGACGGTACATAAGCGTTCTCGGAAGAAAATTTCCTGAAAGTTATACTTGTCCCTATCCACGCCATGAAGGCGTACAGGGGGAGTAGATGTATAGCTCCACTCATTCTTAACCTCGTCAGTACATGGATGTGAGTGATGAAGTTCACGCTCCGGCCCCTTTACCCCCAGGAAAGTACCCTGGTACCCCATGAATAGGAGGATAAGTGTGCTCCAGAGTCGGTCTAGACATTTCGAAAATATAAATTCGTGTCCAGGATCACGTGTTCCATTATTTTTTCCACTATTTCTCCCCCTTCCCCCCCCCAAGGCGCAACAGCCCCTAATGGGCCAGGGCCTCCTCATTATCGAAGCTTCACGATCACACTCAGGCACATCACACTCGGTAGGACTCCTCTGGATGAGCGATCAGCCCGACGCACAGACCTCTACATTAAAACACAAAACACTCGCAAGAGACAGATATTAATGCCCCCTGGCGGGATTCGAACCCGCAATCCCAGCAAACGAGCGGCCGCTTAGATCGGCAGTTAGGCACTACACCGACTAAATATTATGAGGATTTATTCTGCGCATGCGTAAAACAGCGAAAAGTGTATTTGCCTGTACTTGTAACACGTACGTAACAAGATAGGCGTACATGGGTATTGCTTCTGTACGGAATGGGTTCTAAACTATTAAAAACCGCTGTGTTTGAAATTCACGAAGAAAAGTTCCAAGTCTAATTCATAAGCAATACCCAATTTGCGCATGCGCTGTTGTTACTACTAATTGCTGGAATTTATGAACGTGTGATTTGGGGTGGCATGAAATGCTATAAAGTCCGTACTTGTTTCCTTGAAAATCAAACAGTTGTTTCGGAAGTTAGGAAAATGCGTATGCACAATGCTGACCCCATAAGCTAATTCAGTGCTTGGAGCTATAAATATTTTGAGCGGACTGTACACAGTGATTTACTTACTGTCCAAACTCGCAATCAGATAGTAGAAACCAGCTGGAACCATTTTGAAAACAAATAGACCCACTTGCTGGTATGAATGATGAGGTTTTGATCTGAGGGGTTTAAAAGAAAAGGGGCGGGCAGCTTGGAACGGTACGGAGTTAGCTACCAGTTGATTGATACCTGCCCAGCGCCTTCGGAGTGGAATAATAGGTGTAGACTTAGACATAACTGCAGTAGTGGGTTGATAGACTAGGCCGTGTGTGAATGAAACCCTACAGCCTCTGTGCGTGTGGTTAATCACAAATCGGCGCCACTTACGCACTTGTGACGCATGTAGGTCTCACAATTCGCGGTCGTGGCTGAAGCCATTATTCACCTGCCTCTCACTGCGGAGGCCCCGGGTTCGATTTCGGGTTAGTGTGAAACTTGTGATGGACAGAGTAACACTGAGGTAGGATTTGTCCCAGGGCTTCGATTTTCGTCTGTCAGTATCATTACACCAATGCTCCATACTCATTTATGTATGATTAAGGTTGTATATTCTCGGTAATACACAGGGTTGATATCGTACATTTAATGCAAAATTAAAATACTTGCCAATGAGGTGTCAAGTGGAAAGCTGAGATATTCATTTCATAAATGACAAGTTGGTGTCAAAGTAACGCAATAAAATATGCTTCAGGAATGTAAACTAGGGAGACAGGTTATGGTTATAAACCTATTTATTCCTGTATCACTCATGAATCAATGACTTCAATATATGAAGTACAGCCGAACTCGGTTATAACGTCATGAAAGGGACTGAATGCTTTTTGTCGCTATAAACGAGTGTTATTTAAATCGAGGGGTCTAATGTTACGGTTAACGGACAGGAATTAATTGGTACCACACAATATCTGACGCTATAGGCGAGGTGTCGTATAAACCGATATCGTTATAACCGGGCTCGACTGTATTTTTTACCACGTATGCACACAACAAATGTACCTGTTAAGAAATTTTAAGTAATCTCCAACACAACGATGTAGCTAACAGCATTTCACGAAGAAAGGCTTTTTTCTCTGTATACAATAAAAACCGTAACGTTTTCCCTGTCCACGCCCTGAGGATATATTGGAGGAGTAGAGGTATATCTCCACTTATTCTTGTCCTCGGCAATAGGTGGAGGTGAGTGTCAACTGCATGAAAAGGCCGTTTTACTTCCTGGAAGAAACTCCAGTGCCTATTAAATAGTAAGCTGGATTGGTCTCAGATCCGGTGTGGACTTTTGGAGGAGAGGGGAACCACTTGGACTCGAATGCCAGACCGTCCGACCCGTAGCCAAGTCTGCAAACAAAGTTGTCCCGCTTCCCCGACATATTTATGTAATATGTTGTTAAATTTGGGAGTGCAGGAGGGCTTAGATCTCAGTCCCTGGTAACATGAGGTTTTAAGCACTGAATATTCTAATACAGTCGAACTCGGTTATAACGTCATGAAAGGGACTGAATATTTTGTGTCGTTATAAACGAGTGTTGTTATAACCGAGGAGTGTAATGTTATGGTTAACAGTGAGGAATTAATTGGTACCACAAAATATCTGACGCTGTAAACGAGATGTAGTATAAACCGATGTCGTTTTAAACGGGTTCGACTGTACGTGTACTTTATATGAATAATTTAACTGATTGTGGCCTGAGTGTTTCGGTCGAATCATGCTGTCATTACCTATTTGAATTATACTGCCATAAACAGCTGCTTTAACCTTTTAAAGCCTAGCGGTAACTTTACGTACCACCAGGTTTAACATTAAAAAATTCTACGTGGTGCCCACATTGCGTTTATGTGTTTTGTACGGATCTCAGAACAAACAGCAACTTTTGCCTTACAAAACATTAAGAGATTGGTTTTTATAACCGAAGTGGAGAGTGTTTACAGCGCGGTACGCACTGAGTCTTTATATAAAACAGATACGCTTCGTCTTTAAAGGGTTAAAGATAACCTGTCAAAACAGCGTAGCACAGCACACAACATGAAGCCTTTCAAAAATTAAGAACTGTGAGCTTTATTGTGCATAATAAATATTATATCTTAAAATTATTTTATAATAGCTTGTTATTATCACCAATAAAAATCACAGTATTTCTCTGCCTTACCGTTCATTTCAGATTACAATTCTTTACAAGTAAGGGTTTTCATTTTCGTCCCTCATTTCCTCGAAAATCCTTGCAAGTAATTCGTCTTCCAATCCCGTACGTGCGACGCAGGCCCATGGGGAAGACGATATAAATGGAACAGCTGTTTGGTTATTAGTACAGAAAAACAAACAAGTAATGGAAAATTAATTTAGAAGAGAAATCTACCCTTACGGGGGGCAGAGTCAGTGTAAACCAGAGAAGAAACAAAATGCTGATATCACCAGAAACACAGGAGAGTGGAGGAACATCCAATCTCATGAAAGTTAGCAAAGTGAATGGTGGGCGATAGGGCGAAGAAAAATTTCGTCAGAAAGCTGCAGCAATTAATTTGTTTTATGGCCCTAAAAAAATTGGTAGATTAATGTCACTCCACCCTACTAGCTTATAGTTGTTAACAGTTCCTCGTCCTGCACGAACGAAGAATCGTGATTTGATTCCCGGCAGGGGCACAATATTATTACATTCCCGAAGTCTTCAAGGCCAGCTTGGAACCTATCCATCCTCCTAGTCAATAAGCATAAAGGTTAAAGCAGCCGAGGCGTGAAGCTGACCACTCACTTCCATCTACTGTCGAGCTCAATGGGTGGAGTTCTACCTCCACTCTCCCTTATATCTTCATAGCCTACACAGGGAAAACCTTTAGACGTCGTCTGACTACATGCTTCATGCTTAGGGAAAATAACCTCTGCGGTAACTGGGGCATAGCTCTAAACGAAAAAAATTTTGCTTTTGAAATACCGGTCTATATTCTTGTACGGGTGTTACTTTGGACATTGGCAGAGAGTGACTTCTGTGTTTCAGCGTAAACGAACGTCAGAGCTTAATCTTCTTTTGGGGGGGGGGGGGGTCGGGTGTGGGTGGATGGGTAACACCTAAGCTTTTTGAACAGGACACTGCAATTTGGCGCACATCTTTGAATACATTCCATTAGGATTAAATGTGTGCTTGTATGTCAGTGTTTTATTTCGTGGGATGACCCTTCCTGTCCTACGTTACTTGAAGCTTTGGCGACGCAAGTTTTGGGACGGGATGGAAGGGCACGCGGGGGGGGGGGGGTTGGTAGGTGAAAGAGATGGGGGATGTTAATGGATTAGCCGGATTTAAGCGTAAGGGGCTCAGCTGTGTACTTGTTACCAAAATGTGCTACTTTTGTTATCAACAGTGCTGCACACCCATACCAACACAACAGCGGAGTAAAAAAGTACCTCTCTGGCACACTAGACAAAAGAACAGTAGGGCCATGTTCTGGGGGCTTGTGTATGGGCCAATGTCCCTTAAGAGCATTTCTGTGTATAAACCGGCATTCCCTAGGGTAACATTTTAACTCCTGTGATAAATATGTGTCAGACGGTCTAAAGGAAAGTGTCTGCCGGTTAATACTAAATTAAAATGAAGATGGTTAACCAAGAAAAAAAAAAGCGAACTACAAGTTATTTATCTTGATAAGATGTAAATGCTTCGGGAACGAAGGAATTAGAGCTATGAAAAAAAGATCTACTCTGTATTATACGTTATTATTTTTATGTGAATTATACTTTGAATGCTTCTTTAATTAGCGATTTAAATGCATTACCTTGTAGAATGATGGAGGTAAGGGAATTGATTTTATGTTCTTCCTTAACTAAAGCGTGAAACGTGCTATTATCTGTGTTAAAGCTGAATTGAACCTTGAAATGTCGATTACTGTGTAATAATGTGTTGCTTTTTGTGAGTTGGAACTTTGAGGGTTTTGTGCTTAAGATAAGTTACCTGAGAAGGACACCCTTCAAGATAACAAAAAAAAAGGGGGGGAAATTCTTCAAGTATAGAAACAAGAGACGATCCCAGTGGCCGCGCGGTCTAAGGCGTGGGTCTGCGGTCGCTGACTTGCTGGGATTGCGGGTTCGAATCCCGCCCCGGGTGGCATGGATATCAGTCTGTTGTATGTGTTGTGTGTTGTCAGGTAGAGGTCTCTGCGTCGGGCTGATCCCTCGTCAAGAGGATTCGTACCGAGTGTGGTGTGTGTCTGAGTGTGATCATGAAGCCTGGATAATGAGGAAGCCCTGGCCCACTGGGGGATGTTGCTCCGTGATCAAAAATAGAAACGAGAAAGTATCAGAAGAATTAACTAATTTTAAGTTGTTAAACACAAGAAGGATCTTAGGGGCAACATCGTACTTTAGATATATAGTAGTGGGGGGCACATAATTAGAAAAATATTTTTGCAGTTTACCTATTCTCGGGTGTGGGGGTGTCGTGGCGTAAATCTAATCACCACCTCCATCTAATGCCGAGGTTAGGAACACGTTGAAATTTGCCTTCACGCTCCCATATAACTTCAAGTTGTTGCCAGGTAAACAGTGCTGAAAAATCATCCGATAAAGATTTGTTTGCCGGACTGTCAGCATCGTACATTCATGGCGTCAGTATAAATGCCGTAGTTTTGTAGTTATTTATTATTGTCCTGTCAAATCAGCTTAAAGATTACATGGAATATTTATGTAGCAGCTTTGGTAAAGTTTTTTTTTTCGACAGGGTTCGAGAGGATGAAGAAGTCCAGAGACTGAATCATTCTACATTACATTCTGCTGTACAGTATGCCAAAAGAATGCCAGTTGAACACATTATACATTTTTCGAGAATTTACCACCACACGAAACCCCTTAATTCTGTATTAAGAGGAGAGAGTGTAAATTCTACATCAGGAGTTCATACATTGCTGATTTGGTGTAATTATGGTACTGATTAACCCTTTAAAGACGAAGCATGTCTGTGTTATATAAGGACTGAGTGCGTACCGCGCTGTAAACACTCTCCAATTCGGTTATAAAAACCAGTCTCTTAATGTTTTATAAGGCAAAAGTTGCTGTTTGTTCTGAGATCCGTACAAAACACATAAACGCAATGTGGGCACCACGTAGAATTTTTTAATGTTAAACCTGGTGGTGTGTAAAGTTACCGCTAGGCTTTAAAATGTTAAACACAATACGTAAGTACGGGTAGACCAATTAAAAGATGGCAAGACACCCCCGATGACGGAACAAACCTGGATTACTGATAATGCTGTCCTTATTCTTATTACTGTTTTTATGATTAAAATGATGATGATGATGATGATGATGATGATACACGCATTCTGAAGTGTGTGAATACACTTCGAGCAGCAGAAGGAACTTAGGTAGACCAAGTAAAAGATGGCAAGACACCCCCGATGAAGGAACAAACCTGGATTACTGAGAATGCTGCCCTTATTGTTATTACTGTTTTTATGATTAAAATGATGATGATGATGATACACGCATTCTGAAGTGTATGAATACACTTCGAGCAGCAGAAGGAACTTAGATAGACCAAGTAAAAGATGGCAAGACGAACAATCCCGATGACGGAACAAACCTGGATTACTGATAAAGCTAGCGTTATTGTTGTTGTTTTTGATGATGATTGGAATGATGATGGTGAAGATGATGATACGCGCATTCTGAAGTGTATGAATACACTTCGAGAAGCAGAAGGAACTTAGATAGACCAAGGAAAAGATGGAGAGACCATCATCCATAAAGAAGGAACAATTCTGTAAGGCTTATACGCTGTCATCTTCGTGGCGGTCGTCGTCGTTTTTGTGAAGTTGATTGTGATGATTAACCCTTTAAAGACGAAGCGTATCTGTTTTATATAAGGACTCAGTGCGTACCGCGCTGTAAACACTCTCCACTTCGGTTATAAAAACCAGTCTCTTAATGTTTTATAAGGCAAAAGTTGCTGTTTGTTCTGAGACCCGTACAAAACACATAAACGCAATGTGGGCACCGCGTAGAATTTTTTAATGTTAAACCTGGTGGTACGTAAAGTTACCGCTAGGCTTTAAAAGGTTAATGGTGATGATAAAATTCAAAGGAACAGACTGGTGTGACATCTAACGGAATCGTGTCCATCCAAAGTTTTATATAAGGGCCTGGAACAGGATTTAATATCGGACATACACGACGATGGTGCTGCACATTCGAACTGTTTTATGAAGTTAGGTTATTATGTCATACCCAACGAAAGAAACGTCATCCGAACACGTCATTGTGTGATCAGTTGCCTCTGGAGCAGACTGCTTCGTACTGCGCGAGCCGATCACTTTGAGTTCTATACTTCTGGCGTCCACGCTGATATCTAAAAGCACAAAAGGCAGGGAGGGGGTTGATATGGGCTATAGGCATTTTTACAGGGCTCGCAGCTGTTGGTCTTTTGAAGTAGAAACATGAATTGCATTTTATTCGAGAGTCGTAGTAAGCATGCCAGGAAGTTTCAAAAAGTAAATTTAACTTTACGACATGTGAAAGCTGAGTTTAGAGGCTTCTGTGAAGGAAGGTTAAAACTAAAACAAGAACGTTATGATTTTTTATGAATATTGTCGCGTTGGGTTTTAAAATAAAATGACTTTATTAAGGAGTCAGACAATCTCACGAAGAAAGGATGGAATAAAGAATAAGGAGGGGAAGATGCGACAGAGAAAAAAGTAACCTCTTCCATGCTAAGCTCGTTTCCCAATTTGTAACACAGACGATCGAAAAACGTATATCTAACACTGTAATGTAATCTGACTATTTCTGCATGGTTCTAGGAATGATATATTAATCCTTTAAAGACGAAACATATCTGTTTTGTGTAAGGACTCAGTGCGTACCGTGCTGTAAACACTCTCCAATTCGGTTATAAAAACCGGTCTCTTAATGTTTTATAAGGCAAAAGTTGCTGTTTGTTCTGAGATCCGTACAAAACACATAAACGCAATGTGGGCACCACGTAGAATTTTTTAATGTTAAACTTGGTGGTACGTAAAGTTACCGCTAGGCTTTAAAAAGTTAAATTCACTATTATCCGGTTCGTAGATTTTTGTATATTATAGGTTTTGTAATTCATAGACAATGCTGTAAGACCAGAATCAGAGCAGTTTTGATCAAATTTAACGTAACGTAACTTAATATAACGTCACCTAAATTCACACAACCCGTCATTTCAAGCGATGGGAAATGTGACGTTTTAGTCAGTGGTGCGGATGAAGATTAATTCGTTTGGAATGTTTACGCGTTATTTCAAAAGACCTCTATTTACGTCTGCAATGCGGAAATTGTCAGGGTAATGACATTTTATAATCTGTGCTAATACCAGGCCAAAACTGGACTGGAATTTGTTTTGTACTTCGTTTATCTTTTATCCCTTCCTTTCATTATCTGTGACATACATTATTATTTTCATCTCTCCTTTCTTTCCTTTCCTCTTTTCTATTTTCCGTCGTTTCGTTCAAAGCAGAAAAGTTCACAGTAATAATTGCAACTGAGAATTTCCGAACGATTAACGTGGTTAACCATTTAAAGCCTAGCGGTAACTTTACGTTCTACCAGGCTTAAATTTAATCAATTCTCCATGGTGCTCACATTGCGTTTATGTGTTTTATACTTACATGGAAATAATCTGCAACTTTTACCTGACACGTCATCAAATGATTGGTTTTTTAAACTGAGGTGGAAAGTGTTTACTGCGCGGTAGGCCCTGAGTCTTTATATTAGACAGCATACGTTTCGTCTTTAACCCTTTAAAAAGGGAACGTATCTGTTTTATATAAGAACTCAGTGCGTACCGCGCTGTAAACACTCTCCACTTCGGTTATAAAAACCAGTCTCTTAATGTTTTATAAGGCAAAAGTTGCTGTTTGTTCTGAGATCCGTACAAAACACATAAACGCAATGTGGGCACCACGTAGAATTTTTTAATATTAAACCTGGTCTTATGTAAAGTTACCGCTAGGCTTTAAAAGGTTAAAGGGTTAAGGTAATGTAAATAGACTGATCCTGTTGGCACACCTAGCGTGTGCACACTGGGTTCTGGTAAATGGCAGCGTGACTTCAGGGGACATTTGGATTAATACCACCACAATTTCCCGGCCAATATCATTCAATGTTACATCTGAGCCTATGCCACGGGGTTGCATTATAACCTATGACACTTAAAGACAATAAAGATACACAGCGCTGGTTGGTAGTTTTTTTTTTCAGCCGTGTAGGGAAAGAATTTCAACAGAAAGCTCCAGTAAAGGCAAGCAATTGAGGGCGTTCGAGAATATGGTGCTGAGGGAGGTGGTTTGGCCTGAAGACGAGGATGTAAATAAAGACTTGAGAAAATTAGGTAAGGGCAAGCTTTATAACTTGTAGTCTTCATCAGATATTATTCGGATGCTGAGTTCAAGAAACGCGATAGTCTGTGTACGTGCCGCATGTGGTGCAAAATATAAATGTGTGTGTTTTTGTACGAAAACTACAAGGAAAGAGACCAATTGTAAAGCCTATAAATAGAAGGGGATACTCTTAAAAAAGATCTTAAAGAAATTCCATGTGAGGGCATGGATATGATTTTTCTGGTCGAGGGTATCGGCAAAAGGTGGATCCTTGTAATCACAATAATAAGCCTATTGTGTAGGCGAAGGGAAAAATTTTGCCCCTTTTTCGGGTGTCTTACAACGAATTTTTGGTTATCTAGCTCGTAGCCACTGATTTATCTCCACTCCTGTCACAGAGGTATAATAAATTAACCCTTTAAAGACGAAGCCTATCTGTTTTATATAGGGACTCAGTGCGTACCGCGCTGTAAACACTCTCCACTTCGGTTATAAAAACCAGTCTCTTAATGTTTTATAAGGCAAAAGTTGCTGTTTGTTCTGAGATCCGTAGAAAACACATAAACGCAATGTGGACACCACGTAGAATTTTTTAATGTTAAACCTGGTGTTACGTAAAGTTACCGCTAGGCTTTAAAAGGTTAAAAATCTCATAACTTTCGGAAAGAAATAACTGGAAAGCTGTACTTTATCTTTTATTAAAAGATAAAATTATTTTGATTTTTAAAACGTAGCTTAAAGAATTTCATACATTTATATGTACGTCTGGCCCATCAATCGAGGTAAGAAGAACCAGTGTGTGTGCGTCTAAGCGAGACATCTAGTGCGTAAGAAGAACATGTTTAAAAACTGCCCATAAAATTCCATTACGCAGATATATAAAAGACAGTTCTGTTAGCTGTTATTACAAGCAGGCAAACAGTATGTTTCGAGCACACCCCATTTCACAGTGACAAGTAGCACAGCAAACTTTATCCTAGTCCAAATGCACATACGGCTTGACTCTGTATAAAATGCCGACTCCAAACACCACTACTCTCTCTATTTATATAATTCGCAATAAAGCTTAGAGAAATGGCATTAGAATTTCTGAACTCGCCCTCTTCTCAGAAAATGAGCGTAGCTGTCATATTAGACCACAAAGCTTTTTAGGTTATGAAAACAGTCAGAAAGGGGAACGCTGGATTCGTACAGTATAAATGAAAGTCCATAGGGTGTTAAAGATACGTGACTTATTTTAGCATTTGTGTAAGAGGTCATATACTGATCCTTATTTAACGACACTTAATCAAGCGTAGAGATAGGATATGCGGACATAAGGCAGAGGAAGCCGTAGGAGGCTTGAGAAAATTACACAACGAATATATTCATAATGCTGATCCCAGTGGCCGCGCGGTCTGAAGCGTAGGTCTGTTGCCGATCGCTTGCTGGGATCGTGGGTTCGAATCCCACCGGGGGCATGGATGTTTGTCTCTTGTACAGTGTTTGTGTTGTCAGGTAGAGGTCTCTGCGATGGGCCGATGCCTCGTCCAGAGGAGTCCTACAGACTGTGGTGTGTGTCTGAGTGTGATCAAGTGAAAATAAACAACCTCGACACCTACTGTGAGTAGGAAGAAGAGGTAATGTCTACGAACGAACGATATTCATAATTTGTAATTTTCGCGAAATATAATTAGGTACTAAATCAAGAAGGATATACGGCTGGACATGTGGCACGAATGGGAGAAGTTAGAGGTAGCCTACATATAGATTTTCAGGCTGTAAAGGCCACCTAACAAGCGCAAGGATGTCCCAGTTTTTATTGTGACCAGAGTGATGACAGAACAACCGAAAATTTGTGCTTTGGCCCTCGGTAGGCGAAAAAAATGTGTCACTGTACATCGTCCAGACCAGCTGTGAGACCCACTCAGCTTCCTACTGAATAACTCCTGGGGAATGACACCCCGAGGATAAAGCAACCGGAGCGTAAAACTAATCACTAATCTTCGTCTAGTACCAAAGTTCAGCATGAGCGGAACTACGTCTGCAGTCCACCATATGCCTTCACGTTGTGCACAGTGACAGCTGTTCCTCTAAAAACCATTTAGTACGTCTGCATAGACAGGAGGATATTATTAAAGTGCAATAAATGAGATGTAAAGACGTGGAATGTGTTCTCCTAGCTCAGGATATGTGTCGGTATTGGGTTCTTATGAACATTGTGATAAAAAGTGTGGATTGTATATGAGAGATAGGCAATTTCCTGAATAGATAAGCAGCTGTCAGCTTCTGAAGCACGTTTCTACCCTATGGAGTTAATCAGTACGTAATTAGGGTGTTGGCGGCGTGGCGTCTGTTACTGCAGGGTGTATGGCTTAGGGATGAAAGTGGTATTTTGTTGTTGAAACCAGTGTTCACTGACCCATCCAATTGAATGGCTGAATCACTGCGTTTAGACTCGTTGCTCGAATTTCCAATAGACTAACTAGATGCCGGCATAGCGCATTAGTCGGTACAGTGAGGATCCTAAGAGATACGCGAACTAGAATTCGTGGTTTGATTCCTGGCAGGGGAAGGAAATTTTCATCTACTTCAACACGTCTAGACCTGCACTGGACTTCACTCATGTTCTTATTCAATGGATAGTGTAAACACTTGCCTTGGAGATAAAAGAGCCGAGGCATGAAGATAACCACTCATATCTGTCTATTGCTGAAGTGAAGAATGTGTGGAGCCATACCTCCTTTATGAAAGCCTTCATGGCGTGAACAAAGATGTCTTCACTTTTCCTAACTACTCGCCTAAATCTAAGCAAATGCATTGTACAACAACATTTTCCTTATTCATCGGGGTTGTTTCCCCAGGGTAAAGCGGCCGGGGCGTGAAGTTGACACCTCATTTCCATATGTTACTAAAGTTAAGAATGATTGCAGCCGTACCTCCGCTTTCCCTGTGGGCCTTCATGGCACCAATAGGGACAATTCTACTTTAGTTATGGTTAGTGTTGATGGCACTTGCCGTGCGGTCTTGTGGCGTGCTAATGGTAAACTGAGACTGAAAGAAACCACCACGAACTTAAAAATCACGACTGTCGGAACTTGTTTTAACCTTTTAAAGCTCAGCGGGTACTTCGCGTAGCACCTGGTTTAACATTAAAAATTTCTACATTGTAGTGACATTGCGTTTATGTGTTTTGTACGGATCTCAGAACAAACAGGAACTTTTGCCTTATAAAACGTTAAGAGATTGGTTTTTTTATAACCGAAGTGGAGAGTGTTTACAGCGCGGTACGCACTGAGTTCTTATACAAAACAGATACGCTTCGTCTTTAAAGGGATAAACCTACTCAGGTCTTCATGTAAAGGGCCCGGCATTATTGTCCCATTTTAACCAAATCTGTATTTTCTCGACAGATTTTTGTAGAAGACCCTAATACTAAATTTCACGAAAATCTGTCTAGTGGGAACCATGCTGATACACACAGAAAGACAAGACACGATGAAGCTAATTGTCGCTTTTCGCTTTTTATAAAAAAAAAGTGCCTCAAAACCCCTTAATTTACAATGCTTTTAACCTGCTTAATCCTTTCCACACCATTACAGCATATTACCATAAAATTCATAATATATAAGAAATCCCATCGCCATATTTTAAAACACCTTGTAGTGTGGTCGTGGCTTGCTGGGAGATGAGCAAAGCAGGAACCATCATTCCATTTTCGCCACAACCACCCCTGAGTTTTGTGCATTCGAAGGGTTTGAAAACTTAAATTGGCTTATCGTATGGCCGCAGCGGCACTGACTCGCACACAGTGCAGACACAGTTAGTTTGGCATGTGTAATTGTCATACATAACTAGCACACTAGAGAAATAGAATGTAATGTGGAAGCGAGTGGAGAAGAGGGACGGGTTTTTAAAGGGCTGTAAAAGGGGTAGCCTGCAACCGGGTTCTATAACAGCTGGTAAAGTAAAAGAATGCATGGTATAAAAATATATAAATTTTTAATCTGGTTTTGTTTTAGGCAATTTTTATCTCTTAGTGCTGGTGCTCTTCAGCCATAATTGCCACGTCATACCATGAGCTTTTATGTTTTTCATTTTTTTTTAAATTGCGATTTATTAATTACAAGGGATTTTGTGTAATATCAAACCGTCAGAGAGCTGTGTGTGGTATCACCACAGAGAATCTAGTGGAAGGATTTCAGGAACAGAATTGCAATCCGTTGAAAATTTTGAAACAAAGCGAGATGAAAGTTAAAGCATTTGTGACAATACATAAATGCTAGCCTACGTATATTTTGTATTAGTAACTGAAGTCGTATTTATTTATTTATTTAACCTTTTAAAGCCTAGCGGTAACTTTACGTACCACCAGGTTTAACATTAAAAAATTCTACGTGGTGCCCACATTGCGTTTATGTGTTTTGTACGGATCTCAGAACAAACAGCAACTTTTGCCTTATAAAACATTAAGAGACTGGTTTTTATAACCGAAGTGGAGAGTGTTTACAGCGCGGTACGCACTGAGTCCTTATATAAAACAGATACGCTTCGTCTTTAAAGGGTTAAATTCTTCGCAGTTATGTAAAGAAGCCACCAGTAATGCCGTGTACGGAGTTGAGTGAGTGAATTATGGTATATAATAAATTGGAATGGGTGCGAAAGTAAGTGGCCGTGGCCCAGTTTAAATTACTATTGTGGTTTCTGTCTGAAGGGACAGAGAGAATCTCAAAAGACGCCAGTCACAGTGGCCGGTTCTGATATTGTACGTTAAGTTACACCACACCCACTATTTTCCTTTCCTTACAATTTAGCGTCAGTCAGTCACACAAGGTTAAGGCGGTCCAACTCTGAATTGCTGAACTACCTCAATTGAGTTCTTCTTTAGGAGTTAAAACTACATCACTTAGTGAACAAATTTCTCAAATATTATGGCAATCAAAAGTTCATTACCCTACTCACAAAATCTCGCTACTTGTACCTATCCTAAGCCAGGTGGCTCTATGCCACATACTCTCATTTTGTTTCATTAAGATCCATTTTAATATTATCCACACATATAAGCCTAGACCTTGCAAGCATGCTATATCTTTCCTTCTGTTTTCCCCATCAAAATCTTGTAAGTACTTCTTTTCTCCCTATATGTGCCACATTTCATCACACGAATGATATTTGGTGAGTGGCACAAATTAGGAAGCTGATGATTATAAAATGGTCTCCATTCCTCTGGTAGCTGCTGTCCCTTAGAAGCAAACGTCTTTGTCAGCACCAAGTTTTTGGAGCGCCCTCGGCTGAAATCCTTTCCTTGATGACCGTTACCAAGTTTTACATCCCTTAAAACAGGTACCTAGTGTCGAGGCAAAAATGAATGGAGCTAAACCTCTATATTTCTCCATGCCTTGATTGCGTATACAGAGACAGCTTTACATTTCATACAACACACAAAAGTATTAATTACTGAGGGAATTTTTAAATAAGGCACAAACATAACCAGACAAATATACAGTGTTAAAGTAAAAGCAGTCCCATTACAGGCCTGGACAGGCCCACAGGATGTTGAGGCTCCCAGATTTCTAGACAATCGGCACATGAAGGTGGTAAGGTTGTCAGCCCTACGCACCAGCCGCGTTTACCCCCCAGGAAATATTCCTGGTACTCATTTCTGTTAGAGTCTGAGTCGACCTCAGGGCCACAGTGCGGCCGACAGGATTATGCCAATGAAAAAAAATCGACTGACACCATCGGGAATCGAACCCGCGACCTGCCGGTTTGTAGCGCAGTGCCTCAACCAACTGCGCCACTGCGTGCGCCCCTGTAATAAGGAGCTATGCACTTACTGGAACTGATATGCTGCATTCAGCAAAAAGAGAATTCAAACCTACCGTGTTTTATAAATCTATCAAGCTCCCGCTTATGTAAGAATGCCGTTCCCTTTAATAGCCACCTCTCTGCGAACTGACACCCCTCTTTCTCCTTATTATATGGATTTTCGTAGAAACCCAGCTGCGTAGTACGTTTAACGGTCTTGTGAAAGTTTGAAGTCTGGTCAGCGCAAAGTATTGGCCACGCCCTGAAACAAGGGCAACTTTAAGGGAAAAGTTTTTTCCCCCTAAACTTCTAAATTTGACTTCATTTTTAACGATCCGTCGTTTTGCTGTTGCACTCGAGAAGTGTCAGTGGCCCAGCGAATTGCCTTGTGCGGATTTTCGTGCCATTACGCATTGTTATTTTTCGCAAACGTTTAAATAGACAGCTATAATCGAACAGATATAAATATATAAGTGCCTATTTACCCTACTAAGTAAATGATAGAGTCAAACTTATTTTTTCGTGGAAAAGAACCTAACCCTCTCTTGTGGTCTAAAATTTCCTGCTTTTGTTTTTATTCCACGTTTCATTTTCTTTTCCATCACTGTCCTTAGCTGCTGCATACTCAGCCAGTTCAGTCCCACCTACGTTGCAGTGCTCTGAATATGTAACCATTTAAATTGTAGCAGTTAGTGTATTTACCGCCACGGATAACAGGAACACACCGTGTACGCTTCCGCACACTGTAGCTTAGTTACGTGTTCTCTGTGACTCCTACAATAAACATCAAATATTTCCTTATATGAAAATTACCCACAGCTCCTTCTAATGGAAATATACTGTTTTCTACGAGATACGAACTGAATATTTACATGTAATATACATTAATGTTTAGTCTATAAGCTTCTTCAGAAGGGTATCTCTCAATGGAGTTAGTTAGTTAGTTAGTTAGTTAGTTAGTTAGTTAGTTAGTTAGTTAGTTAGTTAGTTAGTTAGTTAGTTAGTTAGTTAGTTAGTTAGTTAGTTAGTTAGTTAGTCAGTCAGTCAGCCAGTTAGTCAGTCAATCACTCAGGTGCTTAGTCAGTCAGTCAGTCAGTTGCTTAGTTAGTTTGTCAGTCAGTCAGGTGCTTAGTCAGTCAGTCAGTTTCTTAGTTAGTTAGTTAGTTAGTTAGTCAGTCAGTCAGTCAGTCAGTCAGTCAGTCAGTCAGGTGCTTAGTTAGTCAGTCAGTTGCTTAGTTAGTTAGTTAGTCAGTCAGTCAGTTAGTTAGTTAGTTAGTTAGTTAGTTAGTTAGTTAGTTAGTTAGTTAGTTAGTTAGTTAGTTAGTTAGTTAGAACTAGTAACATCATATACACTCATATGGTAAGGTTTCTTTGAGATATCATTATCCACCATTAAGCATTAGTAAGTACAATTTTTAGTGTTTATTAAAATTAAGATGCTGTAATTTTGCTATGTAATAGTGTTACTTACTTTTTGCTAAATGAGAAAGGTCAAGAAACTCTTTATTTTTTTATTAATTGTCTAATTTCCGTTATGTCCACAGAGCAGTTTATGATTAAATTTCGAGTATTTGCTTATGAGTCTGATAGCAGCGACCTGTAGTACCGACACAGAATCACGTCCGCCTCTCTTCAAATTCATTTCTTGTTTCAGTAGAAGCAAAACAAAAGAATCATTAAATATTTAGCAGCCTGTGGTTTCCCCTGTGAAGGAAATATATTTGCCTCCTAAAATAAAGAGGAAGTTACAGTGAAATGAATGGAATGGAAAATAATGGAAATGAAAAGAGAAGTATATATGTATACGGCAAAACTACCCAGCTTTCTAACAGAACTTATTTCACAGTACGACATTTTACAATAATTATGAATTGATGGCGTTCTCAATTTACCTTCAAGTGTCTTGCACAGATATTTTTAAAAAACCCACAATCTGCACTGAAGAATTAAAACTAGCTGTGGGATTTGTAGGCCTCATTTAGTTCGTTGCTAATTGAACCCTTTAAAGACCAAGTGTATCTGTTTTATATAAGGACTCAGTTCGTACCGCGCTGTGAACACTCTCCACTACGGTTATAAAAACCAGTCTCTTAATGTTTTATAAGGCAAAAGTTGCTGTTTGTTCTGAGATCCGTACAAAACACATAAACGCAATGTGGGCACCACGTAGAATTTTTTAATGTTAAACCTGGTGGTATGTAAAGCTACCGCTAGGCTCTAAAAGGTTAAACATTTAAAGTCCAGTGGTTACTATATATACCACGTGCCGTTACACCGAGAAACTCTTCGTTCTGCCAAGCAGTGTATCAATCTGCACGTCCTACATGATCCATAAAATCGCTGGTTATCACCAGCGATTATTTCCCTACACAGCGTCCAAACGACTGGCCTTTGTAATGGAAAACCCTTGACTTTCTGCAAGGCCCAATTTAATTTTTGTGCATGATATAATTTTAGTCTCTACAGTGTTACAGTGTCGTACCAAGAGAGATTTTAGTCTAATATCCAAGACATCAGACAGGTCTAACCTGATGATACACAGGATACAATAATAGCGTCTGAATAAGACAATGTTAGGATAATGCGTAGAGGGTTTTAGGTAGAGAATCTGAGGGATAGAAAGCCATAGGAAGAAGTAGGCATGGAAGGGAAGACAATGTATTAAAGTCGATTTTAAAGACATAAAATTGAAAGTTGTGTCTCATAAAAGAGAGAACTGGTATGTTCTTGTGAACAGGGTAAGGGGCATTCGGGTTTGATTGAATGAGGGGAATTTCTTGACTAACTGAGAGACTGTTTGATTCTCCAGGACTGTGCTCCATGGAGTTAGTTGTTTGTGTTGTTTGTTTTTTGTCAGTAAGTCGGTATTCTTAAAACACTTCAGCCTATGCGGTACATGTAGAGACGCACTTAATTTCACTAGCGTAGATTGCCACTATGTTAAGTCAATCGTTTAAAGTACAAACCCAAATTCCCCCCATTTCACTTGTCTTTCTGTATTTATTCTACAATCTCTGTCCACATTTTTGTCCTGTTTTTATTTTCTTGCAAATTTGCTTCCTTTTCTGACACATTCTTCTGCTGATAGCGTAAAAATTTGTAACCTTTCGCATTCTAAATCTTTCGAAAATTCGCTACGTGTGTGCCAGATTATACATGGTCACACTTCAGACGACATGTAATACATTCAGTGTCTGTGTTAAACAGAAAAGAGTCGCTTTCATTCTGAATACTTTAATGGAAAGTACTACTGAATACAAATGATGGATTGATGCACAGAGAAATAAACTTACATAAAGGCTGGTCGTCTTAACCTTTTAAAGCCTAGCGGTAACTTTACATACTGCCAGGTTTAACATTAAAAAAATTCTACGTGGTGCCCACATTGCGTTTGTGTGTTTTGTACGGATCTCAGAACAAACAGCAACTTTTGCCTTATAAAGCATTAAGAGATTGGTTTTTATAACCGAAGTGGAGAATGTTTACAGCGCGGTACGCAATGAGTCCTTATATAAAACAGATAAGCTTCGTCTTTAAAGTGTTAATATCCTTCCAGTATTGGGAAGTTTCAAGGAAAGAAGTATTTACTACGCTATTGTTTGGCTAAAGAGGTGCTGGCTCAGTGCAATACGTGCGAAGGCCGGGGTATGCAGCCGCGCGTGCCCGGATAGCTAGCAGCTTTGTAAAGATAAAGGGATATTAATGAGTACTCATAACTCAGAACTGGGGAGAGTCGGTACTGTGAAATAGAGAGAGAGAGAGAGAGAGAGAGGACGATAGGACATAAGAGTCTTACTTCAGAAAGTCAGGGATGCCCAAACTTGTGCGTTAAGAACGTGCATTACATGAGGAGATCTTGTCTCTGCACAGTTCTTCTCCACAGACATACAACAGGTGTTGATTACATTTGGTGTAGAGCTCAACGCGAATTCTGTAATTTAGATGTAATTCAGTTGACAGAAGTTTATTTTTTATTATTTATTTTAGATTCAGTCTTCCACCGGGTTGTAGTTGAGGCCTTCGATTTTCTAGAATGGTAGGTTGCGTAGGGTCTTGCTTATAGACGTTTCGGTATAACCTGTCTTGTCCTTTCTTCAAGGGTTTAGCAGTTGAAGACCACTTGACTCTTGAAAACAGTGCCGAGGGTTTGTCCTGAAACGTCGGTAAACAACTGCTTACCTACGCCGCGTATTTATCTATTTATTTATTTATATATATTTTACCAGTATTTAACAAAGCTGTCAGTAGCTCAGGATATACAGTGTCGAATCATAGGCTCATTAGTGAATAACAGACTGGAAGTTTAAAGTACAAACCCAAATTCCCCCCATTTCACTTGTCTTTCTGTATTTATTCTACAATCTCTGTCCACATTTTTGTCCTGTTTTTATTTTCTTGCAAATTTGCTTCCTTTTCTGACACATTCTTCTGCTGATAGCGTAAAAATTTGTAACCTTTCGCATTCTAAATCTTTTGAAAATTCGCTACGTGTGACTGGAAGCATTTGATAGGAAGTGATTTCAGTCTAATTTGAGGCATCATACTTTGTGTGATGGAACTGAAGTAAACTGCGAAGAACTTAAGGTGGGTCCGTGCCACAGTCGAGGTTCGAAAATGGTATCTCCTGAGTAAAACCGGGAAGGATTAAGGTGTGAGTCAACTAGCATGCTGTATAGGCTGTATAAGCCGTGTTGTGGGGTCCGTCCTTTCAGCCCCGCACTCACAAAAACTGCCGCTGCACACGATCATAGCAAAGTAACTGGATCCACCTGCTAGCCATATAGGCCTATAAGGACACGCGGTGGCGCAGTTGGTTGAGGCACTGCACTACAAACTGGAAGGTCGCGGGTTCGATTCCCCAAGGTGTCATTTGAATTTTTCATTGACATAATCCTTCCGGTCGCACTATGGACCTGGGATCGACCCAGCCTTTAACAGAAATTAGTACCAGGTGTATCTACTGGGGGGGGGGGGGGGGAAGGCGGCCAGTGCATAGGGCTAACAACCTTACCACCTTCATGCGCTGACTGTCTTGAAATCTGGGAGCCTCAACCTCCTGCAGCCCTCAGGGCCTGTCCAGGCATTTTTTTTGTCATCCTCGTATAACACTCTTTATTACTTTAGACAGCAGCGAGGAAGACAAAATTTTTGGACCGTACGATATCATGTTCTCCCTGAATTTTATTCGTTTTGATTTCTTCATATATGCAGTTTTAATTTGTTATTGTCTAGCCCTTTACGCAGCCACCTCACTGCAGTATCGTCCGTTCTGTGCTGTCAGCGACTACTGATTCAGTACACCCACAGATAGCCTCCATATCTGGAGGAAATAAATCATAACTGTAAAAGAAATGACTTTTGGGAAATGCAATACTTTCGTATCATAGAAGATACGTCTTATTTTTACGTATTATTTTCAGACTCTTTGTCAACTTAGTTTCTTTTGGAAATATGCAATGCAACGCAAATGGTTTACAAAACTCAAGCATCATAGGGGTGAAGGGAATGAAATTACACTATAAGGGTAGAAATTGTGTATTTTTTTGAAACTGCTGAACTGTTACATTATTAAGGGTTATTTCCATCCGTTAGGTTGGCAGGTGTGACAGTTTTCACAAAAAAATGACAACATCCTGTGAAAGTTGGAAATTTTTGCCCATGAATTTTTATGCCCACATTTATTATGGAAAAGCAAAGCCTACACGTACGAGTGTATATTTGTGTGTATGCGGTACTTACGCCTAAATGTGCCTGTAAGGTTAACAAATAATTCTTACGAAAATTTAATTGTTTGCTGATTACACATGCAGCAGTTCAAACGAGACGAATTTGACTGAAATAATGAATCACAAAAATTCCAAAGAGTTTCGACTCTTCTGTCCCTACGTAATGTGAAATTCTCGTATTTGTATTCAATATTCAAGAGTCCATGACAACTGGCAAATATTCATCATTGCGTTACAAAGAATAGATACATTGAGATGTGACAAAAGTTATTTCAACCAATGCACATGTAAAATATTAAATATCAAAATTACATGGCTTAAAAACATATTACAGTTTAAAATACAGATGAAAGTTTAATTATGGTACGTAACAAATAATGTATGTAGCTAGTATGCATGTGACCATCCTGAAAGAAGGACATAAGTGTGTGTATGAAGTTATTGGTAATACACTGACAGAACTATGTAGTGTAATAGAGACGAAAGGCCGGTCAGTGAGATACCTGACAAGCAGAAGATTATTGATGTTAAACGTACCTCCCTGAGGATGGCCACATGAGTGGCCGAAACAAGTAGGAGGTATACAGTGTGTATAATATACTTCCATACACTTCGAAATAATGAACACCAACTAATGCAGCAAAAATGTATGTAATTTTTATTCGTAAAAGTCTCCTACATGTTTCGACTCTGCTGGACCATCTTCAGGGAGACTAGTTTTGATACACTATGGTTGCGTTTATACAGTTAAGTGTGAATGTGCCCTAGGTATCATCCTCCGTTGAGAGGTGCCGTGT
>BLKM01000776.1:0-51445 GCA_013340265.1 Coptotermes formosanus | reverse complement strand
ACCTCTCAACGGAGGATGTTCATACACAGACCGCGGACAGTACACAATACCTCTCAACGGAGGATGTTCATACACAGACCGCGGACAGTACACGGTACCTCTCAACGGAGGATGTTCATACACAGACCGCGGACAGTTCACGGTACCTCTCAACGGAGGATGTTCATACACAGACCGCGGACAGTACACGGTACCTCTCAACGGAGGATGTTCATACACAGACCGCGGACAGTACACAATACCTCTCAACGGAGGATGTTCATACAGAGACCGCGAACAGTACACGGTACCTCTCAACGGAGGATGTTCACACAGAGACCGCGAACAGTACACGGTACCTCTCAACGGAGGATGAAACCTAGGGCACATTCACACTTAACTGTATAAACGCAACCATAGTGCATCGCAACTATTCTCCCTGAAGATGGCCCAGCAGGGTCGAAACGTGTAGGAGACTTTTACGAATAAAAATTATGTACTTTTCTGGTACGTTAGTTGGTGTTTATTATTTCGTATGATACAGTGCACGGACATGGAACCTAATAAATTTCCGTACAATTCTGTGCGTTTGTTGGTTTCAGTTACCATATCTAACTTTACAGTGCACGGTTATGGATCATTTAAAAAAGCCATAATATAATTTTGAGTGTTACTCTTCCTCCCAAATATTTTAACTTCGCCTCATTATCTGTATAGCGTGATTTGTGTCCTGGATTCAAGTAACGAAGCAAGGTTCATACACATTCATACGGTGACGTATACATCCTGCTGCTGCTACTGCTGCTGCTGCTGCTGCTGCTGCTGCTGCTGCTGCCATCTGAACTTGTAAAGCGATATCAAGAAGACAGTGCTGTATATGCAGCAAACGTTTCAAATTATCTCCCCGTCAAAGGTTCTCTATCAGCTTTGCACATAGAAATCGTGACATGTTTATGAATTTTCATAAAATTATAAACTTTACCAATCCCCACAACATGTCGTTTGACATGTATTTTTTTTTTTTTTTTCTTTTCAGCGCTCTGCTTTCTGTGGCGGAAGATTCTGCGATCCATTGGAAGGAAGCTGTCAATTTCTGTACCCCATCATTATGCCTGATCGATTTATACTTGGATTTACAGTCAACCGAATTTTGCTAGTCACTGCAAGGTAAGTGCCTGACGTATCCAACAAAATTACTTAAAAAACAGGTAAATACAACAAAAGTTACTTTGTGGTTTTGCAGTTTTGTGTTTTGAGACATGTCTTCTGACCCCATATAGCTAATATTAACACCTCAGTCGAAAAACTATTTAACTTACCAAAAACAAATTTTTGCAAACCAGAAAAAAGTGTTTGTTTTGCAGTGGTTTAGGCGATTAGTAACTGGCGACAACCTGGATTAGTTTCTAGCAGGCCCTTCCGTGGGGGATTTATGGTGGACAAAATGTCACTGAGACAGATTCGTCTCCACGTACTTTGGCTTTTCCTTGTCATTCTAGTCCAGCTGTGTTCCTTACTTAACTGCATTCGTCTACCATCGATCGATGCTGTGTAGCAGGGATAGCCACATCGCGGATCGCGAGCCGCATGTGGCCCGTGAAATTTGGCTGTCTTCTTCTTCTTCTTCTTCTTCTTCTTCTTCTTCTTCTTCTTCTTCTTCTTCTTCTTCTTCTTCTTCTTCTTCTTCTTCTTCTTCTTCTTCTTGCAAACATGTGTCAGACCACGTGGTCTGTTACGGTCTCGAGCCATCTTTTTGCCGGACGACAGGTAGGCCCTCTGCCTCAAGGCGCGTACTGCAGAATTTGTTTGGGGATCCATATTCTATCCATTCTGTTGACATGACGTCTCCAGTTCTCTCTTTGTTTGCCTGTGTATTCTAGCATAGGATCTGTCTCGATTTCTTCCGTTATTTGCTCATTGGTGTGTTGTCCTGTTTTTAAAAATGATGAAACCATAATCACACCAATTTGACTGTAAAAATAATACACAGGTGCCTTATGTGCACGTGAGACAAAGTGAAAGGAGTTCTAAGGGATATTCTAAAAAGAGAAGACTCATACACGTAGGAAAATAAAACTATTTAAGTGAACAAAACTAAGAAGCCATAAAATAAGAAAACATTATTTTATCTTATTAACTGATTAGCGGATTTCCAGCCAGCGATATTTCCTTATGTCGCTAACAGAAAGCGCTAGCTGCCTTATGTCATGTAGTGAACAACGTTGCTACCGGACGTTTGACTTGATGAATAAAGACATGGCTGTTGCCTAAGTTGCCTTTTAACCTTTTAAAGCCTAGCGGTAACTTTACGTACCACCAGGTTTAACATTAAAAAATTCTACGTGGTGCCCACATTGCGTTTATGTGTTTTGTACGGATCTCAGAACAAACAGCAACTTTTGCCTTATAAAACATTAAGAGATTGGTTTTTATAACCGAAGTGGAGAGTGTTTACAGCGCGGTACGCACTGAGTCCTTATATAAAACAGATACGCTTCGTCTTTAAAGGGTTAAAGTCGTGCAGCTGACCACCCCTGCTACATAAACCTTGCAATTGAAAGCTCTTTAAATAGAAAGCTTCTCTCTAAAATTTATGCCCTGCATATTCTGTGACTTTGAATAATACACGTTTATTGATATTACCTGGATTTTCTGCACCATATATCTATATACCCTTCTCATTAGATGGAGAAAGGCTTTGATATTCCAGTAAAATCGTGTTACTGCTCTCTGGGAGCAATATTCATAATTCCACGAAATATTTTTGTAAAACTATACAATATCGTTCCACGAAAACAAGCTACAGTGTTTATAAATCCATGAACCAATTTTCTGACATGAAGTAAAAACGTTCCCTCTAACCTGCATATAATGTTTATACAAGTTATTTGGAATTATGCAGTTGTTGTATGGCTATGAATCCTCTGTGTATTTTCACATAAATTTGCTTAGAGTTTCTTTTAATTTTCTCGCAATCCCAATTTTATACCCACTTTATAAACCTAAAGATTTTCTATGGTTTTTTTATTTTGATCACATACAATTTCAGTTTTGCATGCATGTTTCTAAACATTATTTTAACTCTTCTTTTTTTGAGTGTACAACGTGAAATATTATATGGAAAGAGATGGTTTCCGGCAAACAGGATCTAAAGGGTGGTTTGGTGAAGGGGTGGGGGTGGGGGTGTGTGAGCACTGATATGGAAGCAGAGAGCTTTAAGCATGCAAGGTGACAGATTGGCGGGGAAAATGACAATTACAGGGGGCCATGGCCTGGCCAGTAGAGATGGCTCAGATATCTGTATATCTCTGACAGCAAAGAGAGTAATAGTACGTCACGTGTGGCGCCTCTATCGTATCTCGTACACACTAAAAAAACCCCCCCCATCGTTTGGAACTCATTTATTAATGACCAAAATGAATATAGTTTCACAGAGTAGGGTAAAAATATCGATAGAACCTCATACTCTAGAATATCGATACCGTTACAAAACACGCTGTTGTAAAACAAAATGGTTGGTTACTGTAAAATCTCTAACGTAAATAGTGAGACGGATTAGAGTTTCTGGGATGAGAATTCGTGCAACTTAGTGGTAGGTACTAACGCTTTTTGGAGGAGAAGCCATTGCTCAACCTACAGGTGAGCATACCCTATTCCTGAAGATGGAGGCAGCAACTTGCTTCGAAACGTTGTTTATCTGTCGAACCACACGGAGTCACATTACAGAAGCTCGTCATACTAATGTCTATAATTCTTAATGAAAGAATATCTCAGTTGGCAGAGTTTAATATTATAAAATGCACTGTGCGCTCAAATAGGATGTATTTCGGCGTATTTTATTAGACCATCCTCAGGTTGAATTACATAAACTCACTATTGTATAGTTTGACCTCAGCTAACTAACTGCATGGCAAACAGTCGTTCTTCAGAAGTTAATATTTTCTCAGCTACTCAAATTCCTCGCATGTTATGGAACACAATGGTTTATTATATACAAAATTCACAACAACTCGCCACCTTTCTCCATCCTGTTCCAGATAAATCCATTCCATGACCCTCATTCCATTCCTTAAGTATCTGTTTTAATATTGTCTTACCATCTACGCCTAGGTCCTCCAAGTGGATCTTTACCCAGGTTTGCTTAATAAAACCCTGTATTACCCTTTTAAAGCCTAGCGGTAACTTTACATACCACCAGGTTTAACATTAAAAAATTCTACGTGGTGCCCACATTGCGTTTATGTGTTTTGTACGGATCTCAGAACAAACAGCGACTTTTGCCTTATAAAACATTAAGAGACTGGTTTTATAACCGAAGTGGAGAGTGTTTACAGCGCGGTACGCACTGAGTCCTTATATAAAACAGATCCGCTCCGTGTTTAAAGGGTTAACATTAAAAAATTCTACGCGGTGCCCACATTGCGTTTATGTGTTTTGTACGGGTCTCAGAACAAACAGCAACTTTTGCCTTATAAAACATTAAGAGACTGGTTTTTATAACCGAAGTGGAGAGTGTTTACAGCGCGGTACGCACTGGATCCTTATATAAAACAGATACGCTTCGTCTTTAAAGGGTTAAAAAATTCTACGTGGTGCCCACATTCCGTTTATGTGTTTTGTACGGATCTCAGAACAAACAGCAACTTTTGCCTTATAAAACATTAAGAGACTGGTTTTTATAACCGAAGTGGAGAGTGTTTACAGCGCGGTACGCACTGAGTCCTTATATAAAACAGATACGCTTCCTCTCTAAAGGGTTAATTAATGTGTTCTGTCCCCAGTAGGAGCCACATGCCGCGCCCATCTTATTCCGTTTTGTTTGATCAACCCTCATTTTGATATCTCCTCTTGTCTTCCTGTACCTCGTCATTCGCAAATTTGACCTGCAGATGGGTTGATACAGTAGACAGAAAGATACAGTCTGTGACTGTGTAATGTGTATTTCATTATTAAAATTCTGCCAGCTGAAAGTTTCCCTTTTTGGGAATTACACACACAGCTGCTTACCAAAAAATGGGAATATCGTACTTAGAGACGAGGCAAGCATCTACCAACGTCAGCACATTACTATAAGTGATTACTGCATAACTGCCTGCAGCAGGGGCGGTAGGCTGACGGTCACCTCAAGACCAGCTCACCATCAGAGAATATTTTGTGTTATTCATTGCCATTCATATGATCAGTATAACAAAATGGATCCAACTTATGCACGCTATTATTTATTTACCTTTTTGTTTATCTTCTCCGCGACCTGTTTCGGCAAGTAATCATGCCATTATCAAGGGGGATATATATCAAAATTGTATAAGATGTGAATGAATATGACTAAAAAATATTAAAATGTTAAAATCTTCAACAACAATCTGCAACAAAATTTTATAGAAGATTTTAACATTTTTTAACAAGTTTTAATATTTTGTAGTCACATTCAAGCACATCTTGTGTAATTTTGATATAGCCGCCTTCATAATGGCATAGTTACTTGCCGAAACATGTCAGGGAAAAGGTAGATAAAAGATAAATAAATAGACAATATTGTGGATAAATTGGTTCTGTTTTGTTATATCAGAGAATATATTATTTTTCCGTATTGAGATGAGTGTGACAAAGAAAGTACTTTTCACTCAATCTAATTTGTGAAAACAAATATTGGTTTCGTACTAGCAAACACAACGTGGTGTCACACACCAAGATTACATGCATATTTTTATACCAACGGCCAAGCTAATATCACGGGGTGCTTAACCTTTTAAAGCCTAGCGGTAACTTTACATACGACCAGGTTTAATATTAAAAAATTCTACGTGGTGCCCACATTGCGTTTATGTGTTTTGTACGGATCTCAGAACAAACAGCAACTTTTGCCTTATAAAACATTAAGAGATGGGTTTTTATAACCGAAGTGGAGAGTGTTTACAGCGCGGTACGCACTGAGTCCTTGTATAAAACAGATAGCTTTCGTCTTTAAAGGGTTAAATAAGAGCCGGTAAATTGCGAAATAGTATCTGACACAAAATTAAAGGGGTTACCGGCAAATACTGCGTACTGTTAATTTGTTAGCTTTTTCGAACACGTTTAAAGAAGAGT
Source organism: Coptotermes formosanus (assembly GCA_013340265.1). Classification (NCBI taxonomy): domain Eukaryota; kingdom Metazoa; phylum Arthropoda; class Insecta; order Blattodea; family Rhinotermitidae; genus Coptotermes; species Coptotermes formosanus. The sequence continues at coordinate 45,379 of BLKM01000776.1, read as the reverse complement.
GAACTTCTGTCAAGTTCCACAAAGAGTGTTCAGTGTAAATCATCTTCTTCTTAGTCCTTTCCCTCTTCTACCTACTTGTTCATAGCAGATATCGAGGTTTTTTTTTGTGATTTCACTTGATCACACTCAGACACACACTACAATCGGTAGGACTTCTCTGCACGAGGGATCGGCCCGTCTCAGAGACCTCTACCTGACAACACAAACACTATACAAGACAAACATCCATGCCGCCGGTGGGATTCGAACCCACGATCCCAGCAATCGCTCGGCCGCAGACCTACGCCTTAGACCGCGCGGCCACTGGCATCGGCTTCATTGTAAATAATATACCCAAGTCCCTGACAGTGGTGTGAGGGCTAGTTCGCCTGTAATGCGCATCGAGTTAAATTCTGCCATTTCTAACCTTTCCCCCGTTTTGCTCACCTTTCTTTGACTTCTATTCATATTTCGGCAGAATTCCTTTGAGAATCTCTGTGGGCTGACCACTTCGGACCAGACAAATCTGATAGCAATGCGTGTTTCCCTAGTGGTACAGATGCAAAGCGGTGCTCACATGAATTCATTTTGCCACGAGAGTACACACTGAAGGCAGGCTCCTGGCGGGAAGTGTCTAGGACAGCACGGAGCTTATTCTGGCGTGGCCCTTATTCTCATATACAAATTGCCTATACATGTTTTATTCACCCTCGTATCTATCCACGAATCAAAGGTTACATTTTCAACGGTATGTGTAAGTTGGCACTCCTGATCTGACAGATATCGATTATGTGTTTAGCAGCGTAATCCTTCTATACAAAAGTTACTACAAACAGTTGTAACTTTCCATCTTCCATATTCGAAAACAGAATTTGACGAGAGAAGTGCCGTCTCAGTGAGCAGCGGTATTATGAAGCGACTCCGCATTTTACACACTCTAAAGTCACGGTACATACATAAAAAAACACAGTGGTGCCTATATAAAAATTTTATTATCACAGATAAAAACTGGTAGTATCCATGTACTTTGCACAATCCATTAAGTTGCATATTAAAGTTGCTAACTACATGGAGCAGAATCCTTAGTAATTCCCTACGTTATACATACACCTTCCTTCCTAATCCTTCGCTATCTATTATTCACACCTGTTCTCACCTGCTGTGCTGTCTGATCACTGTAGTCGCTTAAAGTGTATTTAACCCTTTAAAGACGAAACGCATTTTCTAATACAAAGACTCAGGGAGTACCGCGCAGTAAACACCCTCCACCTCAGTTTAGAAAACCAATAATTTGATGATGTGTAAGGTAAGAGTTGCAGATTGTTCCCAGATAACTAGAAAACACATAAACGCAATGTGAGCACCATGGAGAATTGACTACAATTAAGCCTGGTGTTACGTAAAGTTACCGCTAGGCTTTAGAAGGTTAAATGTAAATAAAACTAGATAACGGCTTAAGATTTCAGGTTTTCATGGCAGTGTGATATTCTGAGGCAAGGCCATGAGTCTGGTAGATGAATATCACGTTTCGATAAAACATACTGCCTTTATCTTCAGGGCGGAATAACATCAGTTTGCATAGCCTTTGCGGTTAATGGTTGTAATAACTTTTGTTTAAATATACGTAAAATTATTTTTAGAGGAGTTGTGAATATAAGAGAAAAGAGAATGGAATGAGTAATGTGATAAAAGTGAGTGTGATGTGAATAAAGAGGAGGAGTGAGGCAATGGTAGGGAAAGGTTTATTAACGTAACATAGGCTGATAAGGCAAGGGGGCTATCTGACCTGTAGAAAACTCACTGTGATGGTGGTGGTGGTGGTGGTGGTGGTGGTGGTGGTGGTGGTGGTGGTGGTGGTGGTGGTGGCGGCCGTGGCTGTGGTGGTGGTGGTGGTGGTGGTGGTGGTGGTGGTGGTGGTGGCGGCCGTGGCTGTGGTGGTGGTGGTGGTGGTGGTGGTGGTGGTGATAATTATATTTTTGTTACATAATCTGTTACATTGTTACATGACGTTATTAGTCCTTTTAGAAAAATGGACCTCTCAGCAGCTACGTCAGTGATAAACAACCTTCCATACACGTGGCTAGTTTTTCGACGCTGTGGCAACATTGCGAAAGGCGACTATTAGCTTCGTCATCTCTGTCCGTCTGCATGGAATAACTCGGCGCCCACTGGACGGATTCTTATCAAATTTGATATTTGAGTATTTCCCTAAAATATGTCGAGAAAATTCAAGTATAATGAAAATCTGACAAGAATAACGGGTCCTTTACAGGAAGACCTGCGTCCATTTATGACAATAACTCATTTCATTCTTCTTAGAATGAGAAATGTTTCAGACAAATTTGTAGAATCAAAGCATATTTTATGTTCGATAACTTTTTCCCGAAAATCGTGCCGTTTATGAGATAATGTGGAAAAATATGGTAGAGCCAGACAGGCCACAGATGACGGTATAATACGGCGCATGCGCTTTGCATGGCGGATAATTAAGCCTACAGACACACACTCGGAATATGTAATAGTTATTGCTTTTCCACAGCAAGAATGGTTACGCAAACGCGCCTCAGTGTTACATTGTACATAAATTACCTGCATTATAATTATCTGTAACAAATTATGTATGTCGAAGGAACTATAGTTCGATTTCGGGCAGAGGAAATACATCCTGAATCTTCATCAACACTGCTTGAGAACTCCAAAACTCGCAAAGGAAAACTCATTAAATCTGTGCCTAGTAAATGTACTGAGATTCGAACCAATCTCCCTTACACACCGATACATACAACTCCTTTTAATAGTCTCTTATTTGGCTGTATGTTTCGTTAGAGTTTTCGGCTTGTTATAGCTTCTTGCCTTTCATCCAGAACACAAATTTACAGTGTTTATTCTGTATTCGTTGCTTGTGTAGGATTCTCCAACTGTCCCACGTTAGTTTGTGTCATAAAAGCAAAGGCAGCTTCGCTTTCCTAGGCTTTACGCTCGCTTCTGTCGCCATAAGCCCCAAAGAGAAAGGATTAGAACTATAGATCAAACGTTCACATGTCAGGCTTGAGTCAATACAGTGCAGGTCGCTTTACTTACTTGACTGCTCTCTGCTATTGCGCATTTGCTAAAGTTGAGGCACTGTATTTAAAGAAACCCATATCCTGCAAGCAGGTTTAAATAGCCTCTTGGTTCAATATAATGTCTGACATGTGAAGTAACAGCCTTGGCGGGGGGATAGACTATCAGACAAAAAATAAGCATTCATTCATTCATTCATTCATTCATTCATTCATTCATTCATTCATTCATTCATTCATTCATTCATTCATTCATTCATTCTTCAAGTAGCCTGTCTTACGACAGGTCCATAGCCTCTTCCAAAACGAGTTCTCCACAGAGTGAGATCTAGTGCTTCCTCTTTCAATTTCAAGTATCCTCTCTTTTCCTTAAAGGTCATCCGGTAGCTGCTTACGTCTTCTTTCTCGTCTTCCTGACACTTCTATCCTTCCCTCTAACTTTCTTTCAATCACGTGTTTTAGAGGGCAGTTTCTACGCAAGATGTGACAATTGCAGTTAGCCTTTCTTCTTTTTATTGTAAGCATGTATTTCTTAAATCAAAAACCGCACAAATTATTTTTATTTTATTTATTTATTTATTCATTTATTTATTTAGTCATTTTATTTATTTCAATTTATAAGGTAAGGTAAAACAATCCCTGTACAGGCCTGGACAGGACCTTAGGGTTCCAGGAAGTTGAGGCTACCAAAATTTATAGACAGCCGGCACATGAAAGTGGCGAAGATGTTAGCCCTACGCACCGGCTGCCTTTATCCCATGAGACATCCCTGGTACTCATGTCTATTAGAGGCTGAGTCGACCGCAGGGCCACAGTGCGGCCGGAACGATGATGTCAATGACCCCTATCGGGAATCGAAACCGCGACCTTCCGGATTGTAGCGCAGTGCCTCAAACCAACTGCCCCAACTCGTACCCCTTTATAAAACGTAATAATAAATTATAAAGTACGTCATTATTATAGGTTTTAAGGTTTCCAGAATGTGTGTATTATTCAGAGAGTAGCCGCCACGGGTTTTAAAATATCTTAGGATGATAGGTTGATAAAGTACCTGGATGAAATTTTGTCACTCTGAAGATGGAGGCAGCGCATTCATCCGAAACTTCAGTGTCAACCTAAGATCCTACACCATACGAACATGCGGATGATTGCAACTTGATTGAATTATTATTATTTACCCTAAATAAATCAGTGATGTTTGTAACTTAGAGTTTGCATCTTTGTAAGTAAATATTACAGTCGAACTCGGTTATAACGTCAAGAAAGGGACTGAATATTTTGTGTCGTTATAAACGAGTGTTGTTATAACCAAGGAGTATAATGTTACGGTTAACAGTGAGGAATTAATTGGTATCACGGAATGTCTGACGTTATAGGCGAGGTGTCATGTAAACCGACGTCGTTATAACCGGGTTCGACTGTATATAATAAATCCTCAAAAATTTATGTGAAAAAAAAATTGCACAAAATTGAAACGTCACTTTTTAAGGAACCCCCTACATTTATTTTATCCTGTGATTATTATTTTTTAAAATAAAGTCAAGAATGTACGTGTAGTAGGAGATGAATCATACCAACTAAACGGAAGTAACTGTGTTGAAATTATGATATCGTGGAGGTATGAACCCACTAATCGCTACAATCTGAACGTCACGACATACTTATACCTAAAATATAGTGAGCAAAGACACGACAGTGCCATAAACATAGTTCTGTATTGCATTATCAAAAACACATGAATGTAAGCTGCACGGATACTTTCCAGGCGCTTAACATTTGTCTTCGTTTAAATGCATACACACAGGTATTGCAGCCCTGCGTGGCATGACGGCTAATCAAGTACACATGACATTCCTTCTTTTGTACCTGTTATAATTCTTCACAGCGTTTTATAATTCTGTAATTAACCTTTCAGCGTGGTTTTCTGTACTATGTTGTATATGTACAAAGACTCGCTATGGGGTGGATGGTCCGGGGTTCAAATCCCGGTTGAGAAAATATTTTCCGCATGTGGCCATACCGGCCTTGGGGCCCACGCAACCTCCTGTATAAAGGGGTACAGTGTCTCTTTCCCAGGGTTAAAGACGTCGGGGCAACAGCAACTTTTGCCTTATAAAACATTAAGAGACCGGTTTTTATAACAGAAGTGGAGAGTGTTTACAGCGCGGTACGCACTGAGTCCTTATATAAAACAGATACGCTTAGTCTTTAAAAGGGTTAAAGAGCGCCGACTTATCGGTTGTTAAAATTGAAACCCAGTGTGTTTTCTGTGAGCTGGGAACCCACAGTTTATGTTTGTTTAAATATACTTCTAATTTGAAAGTTTCAAAAAATTACCGCAGTCTGGGATGTGTCGCTGTGTAGTTTGGTAGACAGGTACTATCTCTTCGGAGGGATATTCTGTCTCCATCTTCAGGGTAGTCTATTGGAAGGGACAAGCTATTACATGACACAGTGAAGGGGGGACAGAACTCAGGGCTGTGATCACACCAGCGAGAGATAGTAGTCGATATAAGACGGGTTTTGGCAAAGTGAAAGCCGCACAGGAAAGAATCGAGAAGGCGGAAAAAGGTAGAACCCCTGTTCACGCTATAAAGGCGTAAAGGGGAAGTTGATTTATGGCTCCACTTATTCTCAACTTCGGTAATTGTGGATTTAATTTTACGTGAACATCTGGCATCAAATGTTTCCATGCTAGCCAAGTAATTGAAATGCTCCTTAGTGGTATACACAGCTGCCTAAATTACTGTGCCATTTTTATAATATATATCTACATAATGTATACAATACATAAGCTTCACAGTCATTTAGGCGCATAGTTGTACCGCTTGTGATTTTTAAATACGCGGCCGGCGAACCAACCCACAATAATGGTTGTGGCCCTTTGGCAAAATACTTGGGCACCTTTTATTGGCCCATGATGATTCGACGCTTTATCATCCGAGTTACTCGCGGCGCTGTCAAATAAATCCTCATAATGTCACAGCCCTTGAGACTGCGACCGTCACATTCCCCACCAGAAGAACTTTAAATCTTACTCGAGCTTACGTCGTTTACTATAGAATACAGTTTTCTGTCACTAAGACATGTCCTGGTATCCAGTTGTTACCGGTGAGATTTATTATTCATTGAGCCATTTAATATTATTGACGCTGGACTATTTACATTACAGGGCACACAGAACTAGTGTTGACGAAGCTAACAAATAGTAAATACATGGCATACAAAGAGGCAAACTACTGCCGTTGCTTCGTTAAATGCACATCATTTCGATACATGTTATGTAAAATTTGCTGTATTTTATTTGTATTTATATTTCGGGTTAGTTTTCGTTTCGTTTATTTTTTAAAGGTGCATGATGAACTGTTTTTTAATAAATGCTCTTCTGTGGCCTTCCGCAGTTTAATTAACCCTTTAAAGACGAAGCGTATCTGTTTTATATAAGGACTCAGTGCGTACCGCGCTGTAAACACTCCCCACTTCGGTTATAAAAACCAATCTCTTAATGTTTTATAAGGCAAAAGTTGCTGTTTGTTCTGAGATCCGTACAAAACACATAAAAGCAATGTGGGCACCATGTAGAATTTTTTAATGTTAAACCTGGTCGTATGTAAAGTTACCGCTAGGCTTTAAAAGGTTAAACTCGGTTTCAAATTCAGATAAGTTTCAATTTCTTCAGACTATATTTAACCGCTTATGGAAGTTATTATTGTACTCTCTCATTCATTCATTCATTCATTCATTCATTCATTCATTCATTCATTCCGTAGTCTGTCTTACGACGGTTCCATAGCATCTTCTAAAGCGAGTTCGCCATAAAGTGTGATCTAGTGCTTCCTCTTTCAATTTCCAATATCTTCTAGTTTCCTTAAGGTTACCCAGTAGCTGCTTACGTCTTCTTCCTCTTCATCCCGTCACTTGTATCCTTCCGTCTATCTTTCCTTCAATAACGTGTTTTAAAAGGCAGTTCCTACGCAAGATGTGACCAATCCAGTTAGCCTTTTCTCTTTAAATGTATGTAGGCTCTTGCTTTCCCCCTTGACTCTATGTAATACTTCTTCATTTCTCACACGATCGGTCAAACTGGTCTTCTCCATCCTTCTCCAGTGCCACATTTCAAAACCTTCCAGGTATTTCTGATCTACTTTTCGAAGTGCCCTTCAGCACCGTACACAGCTGTGCTCAAAATGTGTTAAAACTAGATGTTTCGTACTTTTATCATTTTCTTTAGAGGTTAAATATTTTGGGCGCTGTCAATAGGTCGGTTATGTAAATGTACCTAGCTTGTCATATACTTTGTTTACAAATATAATTTTAATACAGTGTCCTTATTTTATCTGACAAATACGAGTATATAGAGTGAGCTAAAACAAGAACTCTTATAGTGTCGTGTTCTTAGTCACTACAGCAATTTACTCGTTTTCCGTCAACAAATCCTTATTTTGTACAATTTCTTATTTTTCCTGCATCAGATATATGCCACCACTAAGCAATTACATAAAACACTTCATACACCTATATATACAAACATAGATATATAGTCTATATACGGACTTATATGTACATTATAACACATAATTCCGCCTTCGTTTTATGAAATATTGTACAAATGGCACACAATCTGTGACTAAATATTTAGACATTTATACGAAATAAATATAATCATTGAAGGAAAGCGTATGGATGATTGCAGAGTACCTAATTTCCTGACACGTCACAGTAAATTTACGGTAGGAGAAGTCTTGCTATAACTATAAACTCACACCCACAGTAAGTAAATTATGCAATAAAGTTTTATTTTCACAGCACATTTAAATTGTTTCACTGAGAAATATTTTACCTCTATCATAAAATTCGGTAGGAAAGAGGTGTAGAAGCATTTAATATTTTGCGTTCGTTTTGTACACTTTTTTGGAGATAATATGTATAAAGAAAGTAGATTTTTAACAGACAAAAAGTGTTTACAAGGCTTTCAAAGCCGCGTTGGCTGAAGTTTTAAAAATCTTCTGGAATGTGACGCCGTATCAAATTTCGAAGGAGCGTAATGCGTTGATCTTCAGGACTAAACAGCCAAAGAAGGGCGAATTAATTTGCTGTCTTACCCGCAATATGCAGCCATTACGTTCCTTTGAACGTTCGGCAGCTATTTACCAATCGACACGGCGTAACTTCTCAAGAATACTCCAATCTTTCACTCACTGGTTCATTGCAAAGTTTCGGTGATTAGGGTAGAGTTATTGCAAGTTTGGACTCGGCTGCTTTCAGCAACACAGTTGCTCTGAGTATGCCGAAACTTGTAGCCCTGCGGGTGATGTGAATTCAACAGTAACCAAGTAGTATTCATGTCGCCGACCAGAATCCGCGTTGCACTAACTCTGTTACTTCTAACCGGATTACTTGCAACTGATTACTGCAACAGTTAATTACTTGATTATCTATTGTTTGACAATCCCGCTTGTAGGTTCCTAAGTGTAGTAACCCGATTTGGTTACGGCTGTGTAGAAGTAGAGTTTTACACGCGGCAGGTAGATTTGAACAATATTCAGGGACAAAAAGTGTAGCTGAATGACTTAATAAGGCTACATCTTCGTCTGTAGGAGTTTCTAGGTTTCTAGGTTTCAAGGCGGTAAGTAACAAAGAGTGTAGTGTTCAGCAATATGCCACTGTGTGTTCTAGCAGATGGGTACAAACGTATCGAGCCTCTCTGCTGCCTTCTTCTTCAAGGCAGCTGAACTTAAGTGGGATCAAATTCTACTGTGCGACGAAAGGGTTTTTAAATCCTAAATTTAGTTTTGATAGCATCAAGAGAAGAACTTGGGAGACCCAGGCGTAGATGGGAGGATAATATTAAAATGGATCTTCAAGAAGTGGGATGGGGACATGGACTGGATTGAGATGGCTCAGGATAGGGACAGGTAGCGGGCTCTTGTGAATGAGGTAATGAACTTCCGGGTTCCGTAAAATGCGGGGAATTTCTTGACTAGCTGAGAAACTGTTAGCTTCTTAAGAAGGCCTCTGCTCCATGGAGTTAGTTAGTTAGTTAGTTAGTTAGTTAGTTAGTTAGTTAGTTAGTTAGTTAGTTAGTTAGTTAGTTAGTTAGTTAGTTAGTCAGTCAGTCAGTCAGTCAGTCAGTCAGTTAGTCAATCGGTTAGTTAGTTAGTCAGTCAGTCAGTCAGTCAGTTAGTTAGTTAGTTAGTCAGTCAGTCAGTCAGTCAGTCAGTCAGTCAGTTAGTTAGTTAGTTAGTTAGTTAGTTAGTTAGTTAGTTAGTTAGTTAGTTAGTTAGTATCAAGAGAAATGTACAAGACGCTTACGAAAATTATTAGGCTGAGAATAGACAATAACGTAAGAGGATATTATACCACGCCCTTGGGTACTGTTCTCTTCAGAAGCTAATATTTTATCAGCTAGAAATAAAACACCCCCACATTAATGCAACCAGATGTTGTGTGACCATGTTCACAACAGCCCACCTCTTGTTCCTACACATTGCCAAATTAATAAGGTACACAGTCTCTTATCCTATGCTTTTGGGGTACCGCTAAATATTATCCTCCCATCTACGCCTAGATCTTCCAAATGGTCTCTTTCCTTAGGTTTCCCCACTTAAACATTGTTTGTATTTCTCTTCGCCCCAATGCGTTCAACACGCTCAACCTATCAGATCCTGTGTGATTTAAACACTTTCGTAACACTTTGTGATGAGCACAAATCATAAAACTCGCCATTTTAAAATTTTCTGTAATATCACGTCACTTCCTCTTAGGCTGAATTGTTCTTCTCAACACCCTGTTTTCGAAAACCTGCAATATAATTCTGCCCTTAAGTTTAGAGTCCCAGTTTTACAAATACGTAAAAAAAACAGGCGAAATTATATAATGATATCTATATTACGTTTGCTTATAATAGATTTGAGGTTGCTACATGTAAGGAGCGTGGGAAATAACTGTAAGAATACATATGGTGGAAGATAGAATTGAATTATTTACCTGCAAGGGTCTGGAGTACTGAAACAAAAGAGAAGCTGAAAAGAGAAATTTAAACTCGGTATAGGCATTAAGTTGGCAGTATGTAAAGGAAGAGGAAGAAGAGACCAAAATCTTAATCCGTGTAAGTACTGGCAGTTCGCATTTAACCTTGCCCCAAATAATATTACTTCGCTTTAATATTAACACATGTTAGTGACAGAACTTTGAGTGAACTTTGCCGGAACCCTGATTAAGGCTGTTTTCACTGGCTTTTGCAGCGGATCTTCAAAGGCCAGGCTGTCAGTTATTTGAACTGCATGTTACTGGAAGAAATACTGAGTTCTGGATCGCTTCGCTTTACGTCGTACATTCAGGAAGGTAACCCAGAAGTTACATGACGAGTTATATTATGTCTGTGTGGGTTATTTGACGATGCTACCACTGGTTCAGGCTACAGGCGTTGATTGATAGGATCGTCTAGGAATAATAATTTAGAAAAACTCGAAAAAAATCGACTGTTTTCGAGGCACTATCCCAGCATTTTTCTGGAGAGACTGTGGAAAACCAAGAACAAATCAGTAGTCGTTTAAAGTGGTCGAGAGGTGAAGCAGCGATTTTTCTGAATAAGATTCTGTGACTTCTTGACCCTTGAGGATAAATGCGCTACGTTCTTTCGAAACGTCGGCAATCAGTAACCCTGCTAGTCAGCGTACTAACCCAGAAGACCTTAAACTGTCACCATCAAAATTTTGGAAACGTCGGATCACCCAATTATAATGACTTACCGCTACGTAAGTTTTCGCTAGAAAAATTTAGAAGGATAATCACAATAGACCAAAGTAAGCGCATCACATTTTTTATGCATAAAACCAACTAAATGCATTTCTGATATACACAGTATTACTGCCTTTCATTACCACTGCATGTTTCGGCATATATCTTTGCCATCGTGTTGTAGTAATGAAAGATTGTAATATTGTGTATATCGTTAAGTGTATTCAGTTGGTTTTATATATGAAGAATGTAATTAAAATGCATGGAATGAATAATTTCAAGCGGATAGAAATATCACGGAGTTAACGTATTGACGCCTTGTGTGTTTTTATATAAGTACCAACGTTTCGGCAGAACCTGATGTCTCAACCTCACCATGAAGACAGACAGTATTTTTGTCAGAAACGCGGGTACCTAGGTACCAGTCTGCAAGGTGTCACTTTCGTCAAGGCTGTAATCTTAACCCCAACACGATAACCCAAGTTTCATGTAGATGCTACTGTGCACGATATCTGTAAAGTAAGAATGAATATTATTCAGTACATTATGCAGTCTGTCGTACGACAGGTCCGTAGCCTCTTCCACAGCGAGTTCTCCACAGGGTGTGATCTAGTGCTTCCTCTTTCAGTTCCCAGTATCCTGTCGTTTCCTTAAGGTCATCCAGTAGCTGCTTACTTCTTCAATTTCCAGTATCTTCTCTTTTCCTTAAGGTCACACAGTAGCCGCTTACTTCTTTCAATTTCCAGTATCTTCTCTTTTCCTTAAGGTCACACAATAGCCGCTTACTTCTTTCAATTTCCAGTATCTTCTCTCTTCCTTAAGGTCACACAGTAGCTGCTTACGTCTTCTTCCTTGTCTTTCCTTTCATTTTTATCCTTCCCACTAATTTCCTTCAATAACATGTTTTAGAAGGCAGTTTCAACGCAAGATATGACCACCCAAAGTTACCCTAAATTTGGGTTTTTTTGTGTATGTAGGATTTTCCTCTCCTCCTTGACTGTGCGTAATAATTCTTCATTTCTCAAGAATGAATACGGGTAAAAAAAAACAAACGAAAACTTTTCATTGTGTAAACAGGCCAAAAGTTAAACATTGACTGATTAGAAACGTAATTAAAAATGACAGTTTTGAAGAAAGCGTGGTAGTAGTTACTGTGCGTTCTTCAGTCAGGGGGAGGAAAGCCTTGCATAGTGTGATAGGTCCCTGGCTCTTGTGAGATGCGCGAAAACTTTGATTGCAGTGGCTTATTCTCCCGCCCGCCGCCACCGCCCCAGCAGCCGCCACCTCTCCTTCTCCCCCCAAGTCTTTGCCTTCCTTCAAGGCATTTAATCAGCTGTGAGATGAGATTCTAGTTTCCCTCCCCCCAATCCCACTACAGGATGATGGATTGTGATTATGTTCATAATGCTGCGAATTAAAATGTTCCCTGATTGATGTGTGCCTAAAATTGCAAATATTGCTACAGTATGTTCCACAAATTCGTAACTGCTTTTTTGAAAGATTCTTCTTTCTATACGGTTGTTTCTTTTCGTAGTCCTTCCCTCTTCTACCTACCTGTTCACAGCAGGTGTAGAGGGTTTTTATTTTCACTTGATCACACTCAGACACACACCACAGTCGGTATGACTCCTCTGGACGAGAGATCGGCCCGTCGCAGAGACCTCTAAATGACAACACAAACATTCACAAGAGACAAAAGTTCCATGCCCCCGGTGGGATTCGAACCCACGATCCCAGCAAGCGCTCGGCTGCAGACCTACGCCTTAGACCGCGCGGCCACTGGGATCGGCATATACAGTTGTAATACTTGTAAATGAGTCACTTAAGGAACAGACATACACGCGATAATAAACTGTTCAGTTTCTTTATATGTGGCATCCCATTGTGATACATAAATAAATGGATGAATAAGGCAGCCAGTCACAAATATAATCTGCAGCGACTTACTGTAGGTATTAACCCTTTAAAGACGAAGCGTATCTGAAGGACTCAGTGCGTACCGCGCTGTAAACACTCTCCACTTCGATTATAAAAACCAATCTCTTAATGTTTTATAAGGCAAAAGTTGCTGTTTGTTCTGAGATCCGTACAAAACACATAAACGCAATGTGGTCACCACGTAGAATTTTTTACTGTTAAACCTGGTCTTATGTAAAGTTACCGCTAGGCTTTAAAAGGTTAAATTTTTATATGAAGACTGATGTCCCTCTTCGGCCGAAACACTTTGTTTACTATTAAATGAATACGGTTATACGATAAATATATATAGTTGTATCTCACGTTATGTTAATAACTGGTCTTTAAAGCTATAAATGTGTGCCCGTTATTCGAAAATGCCGTAACTGTGTTTGTTGCTTGGCTTTTAAATAATATTTAGCCGCACTAAATACACGTAAATGTAGTTGTAAATTGTTTTATATTGGGCTGTTCCGTATGATTTAATCTAAAGCATAAAATCCAGACGGTTTCAAATAAAGTTGAAATCCTGTTGCTACAGGCTTCCATATACTAACTCACTATCTCAAAGGCGATTGTCAATTCCAGCATACGCGGTACCACATTCACTTCTACTTTTCTCTCGTCTTATTTCCAATATTCAACTGTAACTCTTGATGTTACCTCCCGTTTCTTGCTTTATGTAATTTATCGTCCCTTTAATTTAACATTCAAACTTCCTCCACCTTCCGACTTCCCCCTACAGCCCAGACGCACCCTCCAACAGTCCCTCTGCCTACACTGAAGACCCTTATACCGTATTTTTTGGCGTACAATGTTAGGATAATGTCTTATATAAAGTGACAGAACCCAGTAACTACAAATTTGTTTCGTGCTGAAGAGGATTCCGGTGTAATTTACTGGGAATTCTTTCGCGTTACAGTGTTGAGAAGCATGTTTTATTTCTGGCAATAAACTACCGGCCTGCTAACGGAAAGGGAACCTCTTTTTAAAGACTGTGGCAATTTACGTCAGGGGAATTAATTGTCTTTAATTTATAAAAGCTTTAAGTTTGTTACATGTGATTTCATTTTGAAACAGGCAAAGAATTATGTAAGTTGTTGCATGAGTTACAAGTCTTGTAATACAGACACTTACATACGGGTACGTTCCCTCAGCCACGTACCGCGGCTCTGTGTTAGTTACCAGGTGGCACCATCTTGTAGCGTCTGTATGGAACAGATGAACAAACGCGTATATATTACGTTCCTTTTAATAACCTAGAATAATATATCCGACAGATGAATTTAACCTTTTAAAGCCTAGCGGTAATTTTACATACGACCAAGTTTAACATTGAAAAATTCTACGTGGTGCCCACATTGCGTTTATGTGTTTTGTACGGATCTCAGAACAAACAGCAACTTTTGCTTTATAAAACATTAAGAGACTGGTTTTTATAACCGAAGTGGAGAGTGTTTACTGCGCGGTACGCACTGAGTCCTTATATAAAACAGATACGCTTCGTCTTTGAAGGGTTAATTAATCTTTTAAAGCCTAGCGGTAACTTTACATACCACCAGGTTTAACATTAAAAAATTCTACGCGGTGCCCACATTGCGTTTATGTGTTTTGTACGGATCTCAGAACAAACAGCAACTCTTGTCTTACAAAACATTAAGAGATCGGTTTTTGTAACCGAAATGGAGAGTGTTTACAGTGGGGTACGCACTGAGTCCTTATATAAAACAGATACGCTTCGTCTTTAAAGGATTAATTTACTTCTGCTTTCACAGCTACTGGCCATAGCGTGTTACCATGACTTATCCGACGCTCAGTAGATGTTTTGATTATATAGCAGTCGAAGTATCTCGGTCGGAAAAAAGTACATAACGAGGAGATTCGTGATCTGTATTCCTCACCTTAGTTTACTTATCCATAGATGGCTGTATAGTGAATTTCTGCACGCGCTGTGGGTGCAGAATGGAATACAATAAATGGATAATGGATTGGAGTCTTTTCGATCGAATGCAAATTGCCAAGTTTTTATCGGAGGGGAAAAATGTTTTTTTTTTCAAAACGGAATGTGGAAAAAAATTAAAATCAGATTTCTTTCCCATTACGTTTTATTCTGAAATCTTACAGCATTAGAGATAAATACACAAAATTAACCTAATATGTCATATAATTTTTAGGCTATGCCTAAATTTCCGAGCCCCTCACAAAGTTAAAATTTACTTTCAAATATTCGGAATGGTCAGTTACTTCGAAAGTTTATACATACAAGAAAAATAAAAATATTTTTCTCTTAAGACAGTGGGCATGGTGACAGTTGAACACAGTCTACTAACCCTGCAATAGCCACTGAATTGATTTCACCACTGGAAAACCCACTCAACCGAACAGTGATATTTCATACCCAAGTTCGTGGTTATATTAAATCGTTGAATTGGCTACGACCCAAGAGATATAAATGGTTAGAACTTTGCCTTCCAAAAAAAGCGGCCGATTTATTTCCCAAACGGTCTTTATTTGTCAACACGATCCCAGGCACGAATAGGGCGTTGATTTGGGCCCCCAGTATTTGTTTTCTGCATACCAGATAATGTTGTAGGCACAGGATGGGCTACGGTTCGTGACTAATTTAGTACGACGTTAATTTTCAGACGGCGTAAACATATGCATACTTTCAACTACAAAAAGACACCAATGGTCTCATTAATGCAGTTAAATTTGTGACGAATTTTGTGAGTCACCCTGCGACTTAAACCCGACTTACAGAGACCGTCAAAATGTACATACTTTCACCTACAAAAAGACACCAATGGTCTCATTAATGCAGTTAAATTTGTGACGAATTTTGTGAGTCACCCTGCGACTTAAACCTGGCTTACAGAGACCGTCAAAATGTACATACTTTCACCTATAAGACTCTCCCAGCGCCTGAAAGATGGCGTTACTCCACAGACGGCTTCAGCATGTACATACTTTCACCTATAAAAAGAAGTTAAACACCAGACGACCTCTGTGAGTTTCCCAGTGCCTTACAGATGGTGTTAAGCGTCAGATAGCCTCGAAATTTACATGCTTTCATCTAGAAAAGTTAAATGCTGAAAGAGTCTTTTGCACTGGTTGAAATGAATTCTAATATAAAGTAGGTAAACAGTTCTACATGGTTCAAACAGCGTCATACTGCCAAAAGCTGAGGGTTATTAAAAAAATATGTAGCTAGAATTTCGGGAAAAGTTACTAGTTGACATGTCTGAGAATTTTGTGGCCTTCCTAATTTTCTGCAAGTAAATTCAGTGACAGTATTTTGAAACAGGCCACGACAGCTTAATTCAAATTCCTTATCCACGCATTATGCTTGACCATTTCCCAAATAATTAAAGAAAGGTAAATTTGTCCTTGCACACACCATGAAGGCACATCGGGCGGGAGGGTTGGTCGAGATATTGGTACCCTTATTCTTCGCCTCGTCATTAAGTGGAGGTGAGTAGTCTGATTCACGCTCCGGCAGCTTTACCCCAGATCAAAGCG
Organism: Coptotermes formosanus; assembly: GCA_013340265.1. Taxonomy (NCBI): domain Eukaryota; kingdom Metazoa; phylum Arthropoda; class Insecta; order Blattodea; family Rhinotermitidae; genus Coptotermes; species Coptotermes formosanus. The sequence goes on along the minus strand of BLKM01000776.1, from coordinate 29,123 downwards.
CTCCAAGTGTTTGTTGAATAGGAAGTTGAGTGGAAACCAAAATGGGTCCGGACATTTTGAGAAGGGCCACGTCTACTAGCCCTGCCGGGAATTACAATTACAATTCCGCAGTTCTTAAGTTACTATATCGGCTGAGCTATACCGGGTTGTTCTGTGTCAGTAGCTATTACGTAACAGATGTAGTTGGCATAGCGTTGTTGAATGGTGTGAAATTGAATCATACGTGTGTTGCAGTCAATGACACTTTGACTGCATAATAACAGACTCTGTAATTGCAGAAAGACAGCGGTTGATCTCAGCACCTCAGCGAAATTAAATTTCCAATTCTTAACCCTATAAACCAAAACGGTAGCCATATACACCCCCTATTTCACCATTAAAAACTGTATATTTTAGCAACAAAGACTATTTTTGTCTTTCACAATGAAATCGTCTTATTTTGCTGTATAACACTATCCGATTTATATTTTTAATAGAGTCGTTATGTTTTCTGTGATGTAAGACACGTGTTTTAAAATCGATTAAATTGGTTTTTAGCCTACAGTGTTTTAAAGAAACTTTAAGTTTCTCGCAAGAAAATTTGCAGCGGAATCAATTTATCCAAACGCCATTACTGTTATCACGGTAAGTGCAGGTGTGCATACTGTCGGCAGAAAGGCGCAGATTCTGAGTTGAGATTTTTAACTGTTCCATTTATAAATAAATATATGGTCAGAATAAAAGAGTAAGTTACGAAAAATCAGTGATATCAGAGAGAACATGAGAATAATGCGCAAATAAACCTGGCTGTGACGTAAGGTTTATTTATCTTAATATAACGGCGCTGTTAGTGGCTAAAATATTCCTCGAATTGTAGAAAGGTCAGTGGAAAATGAGTTGGTAAAGGATGTGGAAGTTGGCGGTCTTGTGGTATTGGGGGGGCATCTGATGGCGTAAAGTTTATATCGAGTCTGTGAAACTTGTCATCTGGTATAAAGGTTTAAATTGAAATTCAAAAACACAAACAGACACACACAACATCGTAGTCTCCTAGCTCCTTCCTTATGGAAGGAAAGTGAATTGAAAATATACAGATCTTCTCAAAGTGTATTACTACTTAGCGTAGTTTATTTAGCTTTATGCGATTATTCCATTGTTGATACGTAGTTATTTTGGCTTATGCGATTATTCCATTGTTGATACGTAGTTATTTTGTCTTATGCGATTATTCCATTGTTGACACGTAGTTATTTTGGCTGATGCGATTGTTCCATTGTTGATACTTAGTTATTTTGGCTTATGCGATTATTCCATTGTTGACACGTAGTTATTTTGGCTTACGCGATTATTCCATTGTTGACACGTAGTTATTTTGGCTTATGCGATTATTCCATTGATGACACGTAGTTATTTTGGCTTATGCGATTATTCCATTGTTGACACGTAGTTATTTTGGCTTACGCGATTATTCCATTGTTGACACGTAGTTATTTTGGCTTACGCGATTATTCCATTGATGACACGTAGTTATTTTGGCTTATGCGATTATTCCATTGTTGACACGTAGTTATTTTGGCTTATGCGGTTATTCAATTTTTGACACGTAGTCTATGTGGCTTTATAAAATTGCTCCATTGTTGCAATAATTTATTCGGCTTTATACTTCATTCTTTTTTTAAACACGTAAATTTGTGGCTAAGTTTTAGTCGAGCTACGTTCAATACTTCGTAATAGTAATTTATCCACTTATCGTATTAAATATACAAAAGCTAGACTAGAAGTGTGAGATAAAAATTTATGCACCTTTCTAACATCTACGTAATGAAAACTTTTACTTCGCGACCAGCAGTTCTTTAGCAAAGCGATAAATTTCTATTTGATCTTCATCCAAAACAGACTCTGTATTTGCCGTATATGAAAAGCAATTTATTAACCGCCTCTTAAATTCATTTAAATAATATAAAAAACTTTAATTGCTACCTCACAGGAATCGCACTGCGCCTTTGTTACAAAAGGCAACGAACCAATAAAGTTATGAAAATAATCGGTCTCTGTTCCTATAATCATATAACACTCATAAATAAATCGATAAACGAGAATAAACAATCAGGAAACAAATTACTGGGTGGTTCAAAAGTCTTTTGACCAAAGACTTGCTCTGGTATTAAGGACAATGTTCATATTCATACTCCTTAGCTGGTGTGAGCCAAATACATTTTTTCCTAATTCAGTTGTTGCGATTCTAATTTCAAACAAGTTTTGTAAACACAACAAGTAATAGAGGAATTCAAAACATAAATTATTGTGTATTTTACTAAAGGGTTAACTTATTCTAGGCCACCCATTATCGCAATCGCAAAAGGATTTCACTTTCCCATTGAGTCCGTGTTTTGTAAAGTCTTTTGTAAAGTAGGCACTGAACCTTGTACATGTGGTTTGGACAGACGTTCTGTGCTAAAACTGTACTCTATTACCCTTTTAAAGCCTAGCGGCAACTTTACGTACCACCAGGTTTAACATTAAAAAATTCTACGTGGTGCCCACATTGCGTTTATGTGTTTTGTACGGATCTCAGAACAAACAGCAACTTTTGCCTTATAAAACATTAAGAGATTGGTTTTTATAACTGAAGTGGAGAGTGTTTACAGCGCGGTACGCACTGAGTCCTTATATAAAACAGATACGCTTCGTCTTTAAAGGGTTAACCTCAGGCTTGAGTGTAATTACAATAAGAAATGTAAATGGCTCTAAAAGTAATGTACCGTGTTGTAATTATCAAGTTTTGCAATGAGCAAGATAGTGGCTGTTAGAGAAAAGTGTCTTCTGTGTGTGTGTGTGTGCGTGTGTGTGTGTGTGTGTATGTGTGTGTGTGTGTGTGTGTGTGTCCCCGCCTGTTTCCCGACGGCTGGGAAGCGTTCCAGATTTAAATCTCTCGTCCCAGTTTAGATATAGGTAGAACAGAACTCGCCATGAGACTAGGCCGAACAATAGAAGTCTTAGAATGTACTTCTCTTACGGATGCCTTCTAAAATCCACACTTTGATACACAGATAAAAGGACAGTTGCCGCAGGCTTATGCAGTGTACCGCCACGTTAAATGGTTTGTATCTACGCTCCAGTAATATTGTATTTTTTTTTTACATATAAGGCAACCTAAGAGACTTGTACAAATTTTAGACAAACAACTGAACTCGCAATCACAGATATAACCTTACACAGTACTCCTTATTGTCCAATACGTGCCACACATTTCGGCTTTTTTTTTTCATAAAGCCATAATCAGGCAAGAAAATATACAAACTGCTTGTTTTCTCTTAAAATTTTATGCTTGTGCCTGAATATGGCTATATGAAAAAAAACACCACAGCAGGATGTCTCATCCTATAATTGCTCGAACTCTGTTTTCCTTCAAACAGAGTTCATAACTCAGACAAGTATAACATTAACCCTTTAAAGACGAAGCGTATCTGTTTTATATAAGGACTCAGTACGTACCGCGCTGTAAACACTCTCCATTTCGGTTATAAAAACCAATCTCTTAATGTTTTATAAGGCAAAAGTTGCTGTTTGTTCTGAGATCCGTACAAAACACATAAACGCAATGTGGGCACCACGTAGAATTTTTTAATGTTAAACCTGGTGGTACGTAAAGTTACCGCTAGGCTTTAAAAGGTTAAATATCTGATTCTTATTCGAGAGATGCTGGGTTCGATTCTCAGTTTAGCTGCCTTATATCGTGATTGGGGGTACTTCGAGCACATTATTGGTCCGCTTAGTTATAAATAATTAGATACTGAATGTTCAACTCTTCCGGGATGTTACGTCATGTTGACCTTCTAAGTAGTTACCGACTTTTCGAATGATTGTAATGAAAATCTTGTTTAGGGTTAAGCAGTCCAGTGAGACCCTTCTTGGACAGTTGCACGTCAAAAGGTAGTTGTATTTACCAGTCAACACGGCGTCATACGCAAGAAGACAGATCTTCAGTAACACTGCTGTGAGAACCTCATATCTCACATACATAAGCATTCCGTATTCCAGGGTTGCACAAAACCCGGGCGCCAGGTCATTCTGGCAACAAAATTTTGTTTGGTGGCATCCAATATTTGTAGCTCTTCGGCATGTAACTGACTGGTCACTTAATGTCACGCTTCCGGCGCCTAGAATTTTGAGGTTGCTTGTAGAATGTTTTGGAAATTTTGTACACCCCTGTAATATTCGTAGTCAACATTCATTACAACTGTTCGTTACATAATATCATGTTATTGAAATATCGTCCATAAATATTCCAAAAATCAATACATCAAGTCGGACGGGTTACCCGCTGTTCTGAAAGAAGTCTCATATGCACTCAGTTTCAATCGAATATCTGGATCGTACAGGGTCATTGCTATGTCTAGCCCTTGTGTTGGTCAGTCGACGTCAATATTCTAAAGACAGCGTGTGCGACCTCTGAGTCGGCTACGGTTCAGCGACAAAAAAGTCGACAGTTCTTGGCTAACGGTATCAGCCACAAAACACAAGACCGCTCATGGCCGTACCACAAATATATATATATGTAATGGAATATTAGTTAACATACCCCTACTTCATCTGAAGTATTTAATTATGCGGCTGATACAGCATCACTTAACGAACTAAGAGCCGACTGGAAACATAACAATTGTAGTAAATATGAAATGATGTGCTGTGAACTAGATTGCTAAATTTTATATTTAATATGAAAAATTTCTAAAAGGTTAAATTGATGTTCATTTTAAAATATTAAATGCCCATATTATCGGAAGTGTCACCGGCACATAATATGTATACAGATGTAATTATAAAAGGAAATTAACTATTTAAACACGGATCTTAACCTTTTAAAGCCTAGCGGTAACTTCACACACCACCAGGTTCACATAAAAAAATTCTACGTGGTGCCCACATTGCGTTTATGTGTTTTGTACGGATCTCAGAACAAACAGCAACTTTTGCCTTATAAAACATTAAGAGACTGGTTTTTATAACCGAAGTGGAGAGTGTTTACAGCTCGGTACGCACTGAGTCCTTATATAAAACAGATACGGTTCGTCTTTAAAGGGTTAAATCCTGTTCCTAATTGATTATTTTATAAACAGAGCAGCAGCCGCAATAGCTCAGTAGATATAGTGACTGTACTCTAAATTGGACCACCCCGGGTTCCACTGCCGGCAAGGGGAAGAAGTTGCTCTCTTACGTAAAACGAACACCCCAGTTTTGTGGCCCACCCCTCCACCCACTCAGTGATACCGCAGTTCTTTCCCCTGGCAGTAAAATGTCTGAGTTGAGAAACTGACGACTCGCCTCCGTCTAGTATCGAGCTTAAGAATGAGTGGAGCTATACGCCCACTCCACCTGTATACCTTCAAAGCCTACACGGAGACAGCCTTAACTTAAAGGTTTTTTAACCGTGTAGTTGTCAGGCTGATGGGCGGGGCATGTAGCACGTATGGAGAAAAGAGAGCTGCATACTGGATTTTGGTGGGGAGACCTGAGGGAAGGCGACCACTTAGGAGACCCAGGCGTAGATGGGAGGTTAATATAAAAGTGGATCTTGAAGGAGTGGGATGAGGGTGTAGACTGGACTGAGTTGGCCCAGGATAGGGACAGGTGGCGGGCACTTGTGAATGCGGTAATGAACATCCGGGTTCCATAAAATGGGGGGGAGTTTCTTGACTAGCTGAGAGACTGTTAGTTTCTTAAGAAGGCCTCTGCTCCATGTAGTTATTTAGTTAGTTAGTTTGTTTGTTTGTTTGTTTGTTTGTTTGTTTGTTTGTTTGTTTGTTTGTTTGTTTTTTGTTGTTTGGTCGGTCGGTCGGTCGGTCATTCAGTCAGTCAGTTATTTTGTTTGTTTGTTTGTTTGTTTGTTTGTTTGTTTGTTTGTTTGTCAGTTAGTTTGTTGTCAGGCTATAAGGTTGGACTGTCGGAGAATTAAGGTTCCATTGCCAGTGGGGCGGGAATTTTTCTTCGCAGACAATTGCAGAACAACACTTGGGCCCAGCTAACCACCTATCCAGTGGGTAAGGAAGGGCCCTTTTCGTTGTGACAAAACAGCCAGCACGTAAAACTGATCACCTTTACGAAAAAGACAGGATCAGAAGTCTTCTGCGCTGTCAGTCCTTTCACTGTGCTTAGCGCTTCAGTTTACATAAAATAATATACAGCCCTCTGCTGTGTTAGTGCAAACGCCTTCCCGGCTGACATCCTGTGTTCTCATTTGTGCCTGACACACACTTTCTTACTGTTACTTCCTTGCTAATGCTTCCAGTAAACCTGCAGTACAGCCGTGTCGGGCATTTCAAGTTTCAAATTCACGTTAACGCCCCCGGCCGCTTTATCGTTGGGGAAAAACTTAGTACCAGTTCAATAAGAGAGTAGTTGAACCCCCAGAGACCTCTGGACTATTTAGAAAAAAAAAAGTCTCACCTCTGTCGGGACACAAATCCCGGATCGTCCAAGCCCGTGTACTGACTCTCTACCCAAGGGTCTGTATCAAATTGCCTACGTATACAGGGTGATTCAGAATGAAAGTTCAGTATGTCAGGAGGTTATAGCATTCGTTATTGTGAGAAAAAAAGTCCACATAAACGTGTGTGTAATTCTAAATGTTTACCGAGATAGAGCTGTTTGATTCTCCAGACTTAACTGCGTTAGATGTTTGTTTGTGGGGTTGGATGAATAGGGAAGTTTACAAAAGCAAGTTGGAAACACGAGACGAATCGCTTGCTCGCATTTTGGATGCTGCTGCCCGCGTAACGGTACGTGAAGATGAACTCAGACGAAGAAAATGCGATCTGCGCGGAAGAGTTGCAAAGTGCTTTGAGGTTGGCGGTGGGATTTTCGAAAATTTATTGTGAGCTGTAACAGATTTGACATTTCTGTGTCACAAATTTTTCATTTAAACATTAAATTGAAATTAAAATACACTTAACCCTTTAAAGCCTAGCGGTAACTCTACATACGACCAGGTTTAACATTAAAACATTCTACGTGGTGCCCACATTGCGTTTGTGTGTTTTGTACGGATCTCAGAACAAACAGCAACTTTTGCCTTATAAAACATTAAGAGGTTGTTTTTTATAACCGAAGTGGAGAGTGTTTACAGCGCGGTACGCACTGAGTCCTTATATAAAACAGATACGCTTCGTCTTTAACGTGTTAACAGTAAGTAATTTTTTCTCTTTTTTATTACCATATACAATGCTTTTGTGTTTGTAGATTCATCAAACAGCGCCATCTCGATATCCATTCAGAATTAGACACGTGTTCATATGAACTTTTTCCCCGCAGTCCCACAAATAATACGAGTTCCCAAATTGTCGATCTTTCCTTCTGAATTATCCTGTATATTTTTTTACATATCCCTTAGAATTTCAGGTGTAGCTAACAGCATTCTGTTTGTCTGTATCGAACTTCTGAAATTTCTAACGCCTTTATCCCTTGCAGGTGTATCTCACACGTTTGCACGCGGCTGCCTCGACCTGCGTATTAAGTTATGTACAGTCTGGAAAAGAGCGACTTGAAATCGTTTTGATGCCCAAGTAGACAGGTCATGTGTCAATGTCAGAGAATGCTATCTATCATTCAGCATCTTACCCTATCTCTAAATCATCATCATCATTTATCGGCATAAGACAGCGGTGCAGGAGACAGTATCTCTCACTCCTATGCCATATTGAATTCTAATTCTGCTTGAAATCAAAGACTAAAACTCACAAAATACGAAAACGAAAGAACTTATTTTTGTTCCCAGCGGTTTTCGCCAGAAGGACACGTAATTTTAGTGAAGCTGGGTCTGGGGGGGGGGGGGATCGGCGTAAACGAAAATGTTATGTTGTAATTCTGTAGCCAGTACAATATGGCATTATAATTGCATGCTTCACAGTGGGACGTATAAACAAAAGTTTATAAATTTCATCGTCATCCTTTGTTTAGTTGTGTTCCTCCCAAAAGTTTATTTCACATCTCAGTAATATTGTGACGGCCGTTCTTGGACAACTCCCTTTCCTTCCACGCTGCCCACTCTGAATCTTTTCAATAATCATTACCAGCTTCAGCCGATCCCAGTGGCCGCGCGGTCTAAGGCGTGGGTCTGCAGCCGAGCGCTTGCTGGGATCGTGGGTTCGAATCTCACTGGAGGGGCATGGATTTTTTGTCTCTTGTACAGTGTTTGTGTTGTCAGGTAGAGGTCTCTGCGACGGGCCCATCCCTCTTCCAGAGGAGTCCTAACGACGGTGATGTGTGTCTGAGTGTGATAAAGTGAAAATAAAACAACCTCGACGTCTACTGTGAGTACGCAGAGGAAGTAAGGAATACGAACGAACGTTATCAGCTTCCACTGTCAGAGATGTCCAACCGCATTTACATATAAACGAAGCCTCGCGAAGTGAATGATAGATATCAAGAAAGTATAAAAGTCGGGCGCATCCTTCAGCGTTTTCTTCAATCGCAGGCGGAAAAAATCGTGGTTTCTACTGTGTTAGAAACAGCCTGGATCTTAAGACCAGAGGTTTTTTAATTTGAAGATTTGTGCGTGGTGGGAAATTTTCTGCATCATGGAATCTGATATCTATTTACCGAAGTTTCGAAGGCACTTTCTGTCGCCATCCTCAGTGTAGGATGGTTACTCTTCTTCACTGATGATTGAGGCAGCAGGTTGACGTCTAGTTCTGTTGTTGTGCCGCGTCATCGCTCAGATGTCAAAAAAAATCATCGTCACCCACATGAAAACCTAAAACTTCGCGATTTTCTTTTGGTTTAACCCCCTAAATCCTAGCGGTTACTACACGTAACACTGGCTTTAAATATTCAAGAAGAGAGTCTACGTACGTATAACCTAATATTCAGCCGCGTTCGCGTAACCATTGTTGCCGTAGAAAAGCAATAATTATTACATATTCTGAGTTTGTGTCTGTAGCCTTAGTTATCCAGCATGCAAAGCGCATGCGCCGTATTATATTGTCATCAGTGGCCTGGATGGGGGATCGGCCCGTCGCAGAGACCTGTACCTGACAACACAAACACTGTACAATACACAAACATCCATGCCCCCGGTGGGATTCGAACCCACGATCCCAGCAAGCGCTCGGCCGCAGACGTACGCGTTAGACCGCGCGGCCACTGGGATCGGCCAAACAAAAAATGTACAAACTTAAAATTGTCCATTCCGCATACGTACTGTTAAGGTAACATGCCTTTTGGTCAAGTCCTACACCAAAATTAAAATAAAATGTGCAGAAAATTTCACAAGAATCCCGACATGTTTCAGTGTGCTAAACACCATCTTCAGGGGAACACTAAACACTTGAAAGTACACAAGACCAGTTATTAAAACTGTTAAAACAACACTTTATGGCGCAGTATGTTGCTATATTTTGTCAGCTGTTAAACAACTTTCAGTTGTACTGTTTCTAATTTCTACTTTCAGACAAGCGCAACAATAGAAACTGTAGCGCACCTGCACAACGGGATGGGCAATTTGAAAGGAACTTTCCACATATCAACAGCGGACGTAAGTGGGCCGCGATAGCTCAGTCGGTATAGTGACTCGCTACGGGCTGGACGGGCCGGGGACCGAATCCCGGTGGGGGCGAGATTTTCCGCAGCCGTCCAGACCGGCCCTGGGGCCCACCCAGCCTCCTGTAAAATGGGTGCTGGGTCTCTTTCCCGGGGTAAAGCGGCCGGGGCGTGGGGCTAGCCACCCCATCCCCTCCTCGTGCCAAGGCTTACGAACGGTTAGAGCTATATACCTCTACTCTCCCTCTTGGGCCCTCAGGGTCTGTTATAGGGTGAACCTTTACCTTTACCTAACCGCTGACATAATACGTCAATATACGGTGTCATAAAGTGGTGTTTTAACAATTTTAATAAGTGGGCTGCTGTACTTGTAAGTGTTCACTGTTCATTGTGTTCCCCTGAAAATTGTGTGTTTAGCACATCGAAACATGTCGGGAATAAAATGTGGTTTTCTGTTCCTGCTTGTATTTTGTGTATGGTTTGGTGAAAACAGATGTTGGCGTGAAAATTGAACCATTTTCCCCTTGTCTCGTTTTGATGATTTGTCTGGCTGGGAATCGAATCTAGTTCCATATTTGGCTATGGTAACATATTTGCTTACCCTGACTTACTTTAACCTAATGAGCAGTGAATTTGCAGAATAACTGACAATCAGACAAGATTTAAAACGACGGGACTTGTTTTGGTTACCGTGCGTACGGCAAAGGTAGTTTTTGGACCGAAGTAAGATGAAGTGGCAAGTAGACAAAGAAAATTACGTAATCAAATTTTTATAGCCTGTGCTACTCATTTACGTGGAACATGCCTTTGCGATATGTAGAAGACAGTGGAGAAATAAATATAGTCGGTCATAACTCTGTTTGTACATTTTACTCTACGTAATATTGCCTGATGAGAGCATTTTATGAAAAGTCGAAACATGTTACAGTATTGCGTACAGTGAAACGTACAAACATGCCTGTGGGTGTTTCCAACTCTACATTGTTGTGCTAGTCTTCTGACAACAGTAGCGTGATTAAATAACAGAAGATGTGGTAACACATGTACCACTGAGAGACCCAGGCGTAAATGGGAGGATAATATTAAAATGGATATTCAAGAAGTGGGATGGGGCATGTACTGGATTGAGCTGGCTCAGGATAGGGACAGGTGGCAGGCTCTTGTGAATGCGGTAATGAACCTCCGGGTTCCATAAGATGCGGGGAATTTCTTGACTAGCTGAGAAACTGTTAGCTTCTTAAGAAGGCCTCTGCTCCATGGAGTTAGTTAGTTAGTTAGTTAGTTAGTTAGTTAGTTAGTTAGTTAGTTAGTTAGTTAGTTAGTTAGTTAGTTAGTTAGTTAATTAGTTGGTTGGTTGGTTGGTTGGTTGGTTGGTTGGTTGGTTGGTTGTTTGGTTGCTTGGTTGGTTGGTTGGTTGGTTGGTTGGTTGGTTGATTACTTGGTTGGTTGGTTGGTTGGTTGGTTGGTTGGTTGGTTGGTTGGTTAGTTAGGTAGGTAGGTAGGTAGGTAGGTAGGTAATTAGTTAGTGAATTGGTTGGTTGGTTGGTTGGTTGGTTGGTTGGTTGGTTGGTTGGTTGGTTGGTTGGTTAGTTAGTTAGTTAGTTAGTTAGTTAGTTAGTTGTAACACATGCATAAAGAATGGGGAAAGATAGAGATTTCATAGAAAGCGTTCAGTATTCGTTAAACTTGCGACATGGATCGCTTCTACAGCAGAGCCGCCTGTCTGTGTGGTGTCCATTAGAACTAATAAGGAGACCGACGCTCCAGCATCAAGCTGCTGAAGGCGCCTTTATGTGTTTCTGCAGCATATATAAGGCACGCACGCACGCGCGCGCGCACACACACATGTTTTTCCTTCTGAGCCTTCTTCTATCACACGTACCCGATCCTCCTCTGCTGCACGCAGTAATTGCGCCATTACGCGCACGTTTGACCTCGCTTTCAAGCATTCCGTTATATACCTGTGTGTGTGGCGAAGTTAGGTTTACACTTCACATCTTTTGCATAGGAGAAAAATAAGACCTGTTTTATTTTCTTGAAAGATAAATGCTAAAATCACCATTTGAAATGTTCTCTTGGTTTTTTGTTGTTTATTTCTTTCCCATTTTTTACTTTCTTAAAAGCCGCTTCATATGATACACTCTTTGCCGAATATTAGAAGCGTAATAGAACCACGACAAATTAGATGGGTAGGAATTATAGCATGAAATTATTCTGTGAGATATAGACCTTTAATTTAAATGTAGTTGCGTTTCGAGTAATTTCAATTTATTGAGATTATATAATTTTTAAATTTTTAAAATAATTTTTATTACTTTTTGCGAAACTTGTGGCAGTGTGAAACACTAGCTAGTAGAATGACTCCTGTACATCACATGCAAAGAGGATGCAATATAATTCAATAATACAACCAAAAACATGCGTGTTAGTGGATCACAAACACATCTGCCGTTTAACATCTACATGTTTCGGCCTTCACAGCCACCTTCAGGCTTACCATTAAGCGCTACAAAAATATTCTCAAGGCGCGAGTGTGCCTGCGCGGTAACTGTGCACATCCACACGAAAAACGATCCTCTGTTATTGATAGATATTTTTTTATTGTCTGAGTTCTGCGTATCTGTAGTTTTTAGTGGGAGCGTGTCTACCTTTCAGACTGTATATCGATAAACACGGAGCATTGACAGAATGATAATTAACAGTGAAAATTGAATTCTCATACAACCAGTTCTAGAGCTAAATTGTCCACAAACATCGAGCGTGGTATGCCGTGTTTGCGAACCCGGACTTTCACGATGAGAAGCCGACAACTAGCCACCAGATGTACTTCAAAACTTTACTTGTAGCTGCAAATCTAGTAACGAGAGTAACTGATGTGTAAATTAACCTTTTAAAGACGAAGCATATCTGTTTTATATAAGGACTCAGTGCGTACCGCGCTGTAAACACTTTCCACTTCGGTTATAAAAACCAATCTCTTAATGTTTTATAAGGCAAAAGTTGCTGTTTGTTCTGAGATCCGTACAAAACACATAAACGCAATGTGGGCACCACGTAGAATTTTTTAATGTTAAACCTGGTGGTACGTAAAGTTACCGCTAGGCTTTAAAAGGTTAATATCAGCCTAACACGTATTATTCACCAACTCGTACACTAAGAAATATACTACAGATTTTAAACAGTTCCCGACATATTTCGATGCATATTTACATCATTTTGAGGGGAGCAATATTTGAACACTGGGGAACTGCCGAAGCAAGTCAGTCTTTCACTGTTCCCCAGTGTTCAAATATTGCTCCCCTCAAAATGTTGTAAATATGCATCGAAATATGTCGGGAACTGTTTAAAATCTGTAGTATATTTCTTAGTGTATGAGTTGGTGGAGCAATATGTGTTAGGTTCAAAAGTGCACGGTATGGAAAAGTGTTAATATCAGCCTGTCCAACCCCTGACACAGCATCTAGTGTGTTCTCTATCATGTAACAATATCCATGTAATGTCCAACTCAGTTCATAACAAGTGAATAAATCCCAAGTTAAATATAAATGTAAATATGGCGGGTGCAGAACCCGGGATAACGGACTAAAACTTTCTCATATTTCTATGCGCTTGAGGGAAATGTCGGCAGATGGGTTATCTGAATTCTGGATGCTGGTTTAAGGGCAGCTAGGCGTCAGGTGCTGCTAGAACTAAGTATGAAACAATTGCGGATTGGAGGATGTGCGGCAGTGTGCTGCGCCATATGCTGCCATAGGATATTGTAAATCAGAAGCGTACATTCAAAGCCGTACAACAGCCACCCATATGTAAGAGGGGTGAATGCCAGACATTTCCTGATTTTATGTTATTCATTTCCGTGCATATGATCAATATAGCAAAACAGATCCAACTTATGCACACTATTATTTATTTATCTTTAGGTTTAACTTCTCCGCGACATGTTTCGGCAGGTAATTATGCTACTGTCAAGGGGGCTATATCAAAATTACATAAGATGTGCATGAATGTGACTACAAAATATTAAAAATTTTAAAATGTTAAAATCTTCTATGGAAGATTTTAACATTTTAAAAGTTTTAATATTTTTGTGGCTTTTTGTGGTTTAAAACAGGAAGAAATGGGGTAATTGTGTTTTGAAATTGTTGGTTTCGTTTCTGTCTAAGTAAAAGATTATTATCGTCTCAAGGAGGAAAATGATGTAGGGGAATGGTTTTTTACCCTTTGAAGACGGAAGATAACCTGCATTAAAGTTAAGACAAAACTCGTACCGCGCAGTAAACACTCTACTTCTTGGTTATAAAAACAAATCAGTTAATGTTGTATAGGGAACTAATCGCTGTTTGTCCTGAGATCCATGCAAAACACATAAATACACTGTGTGGGCAGAATGTGGCATTTAAAGACCCAGTCCGAACCGCGCAGTAAACACTCTACTTCTTGGTTACAAAAACAAATCAGTTAATGTTGTATAGGGAACTAATCGCTGTTTGTCCTGAGATCCATGCAAAACACATAAATACACTGTGTGGGCAGAATGTGGCATTTAAAGACCCAGTCCGAACCGCGCAGTAAACACTCTACTTCTTGGTTATAAAAACAAATCAGTTAATATTGTATGGGCAACTAATCGTTGACTGTACAGATCCATACAAAACACGTAAATACGTTTTGTGATAAAAAATAAAATTCCTTTGTGTTAGAACTTATGGTACTTATATTTACCGCTAGAGCTTAAAAGTATTAAATAAAGTATTGTTAACTCAGAGTGAAAGTACGGTTATTCAGAGTCAAAAGATCTTAGAAAATGACAGACATATCAGTATCGCGTGAGGTGAAGATATTCGGATCTACACAGAGCGTACGTAAAATTTTACCTCGTCCAGTGAAGGATGCTTTATTTCATAAAAATGAAAAGAATAAGGGTGAAGAAATAAAGGGATAAAAAATGTGACGTTTTGACGTAATAGAGTTTCACATCCTCCATCCACCATTTCCTTTATGAAGGCCTGGTTCAAATATTCCAGCTTTTCAACGCTTCAACGATTGCCAAAAGGGAAGGCCGTGAGGTTTCATCTTTTTTTTTTAAGTGGAATGGAGAGACAAGTTCTTAATAGCCATAAAACGTATGAAGATAACTTCTATTTTTACGTCCCCTTTGAGAATGATTTATTTTAGTTTTTTTGTGCATGTTCTAGCTTTCTTCCCATATGATATCTTCATAACAAAAGTGACTCAAATAACAGACATTTTATTTACTTTTGTTCCTTACTATCTTTGACGTACCGAAAATATATATAATCGAGACATTCTGAATTAAATACAGTCGAACTCGGTTATAACATCATGAAGGGGACTGATTATTTTGTGTCGTTATAAACGAGTGTTGTTATAACCGAGGAGTGTAACTTTATGGTTAAGAGTGAGGAATTAATTGATATCACTGAGTATCTGACGCTATAGGTGAGGTTTCATATAAGCCGATGTTGTTATAACCGGGTTTGTCTGTATTTAACTAGGCATCCATTTTTAAGTTTTAGTCGAATAGTCTGTTTCAGTTACATTGGAACAAAAGAAAAATTTTAAACTTATTTTGCGCATGCGTGATATACGTCACAATTGAGATGCTTTTCCAGTTGGCCCCCTTCATCTCCGATACTCTCCAATTGATTGAGATGAAATTTGGTGTTTGAAGTTTACGGGGAAAATGTTACAAGGATAACACTTGCAAGGCTCTACCCTTCCACGGAAAGGATTTAAGGGGAAAAACGAGAGAGAGGAAATATAGCAGGATCCAGTGGTATATCACTGTACACGGAGTCACATCCCATAAGAGAGTTATCTTGACTCACCCACGTTTTAACATTTTAAAGCCTAGCGGTAACTTTACGTACCACCAGGTTTAACATTAAAAAATTCTACGTGGTGCCCACATTGCGTTTATGTGTTTTGTACGGATCTCAGAACAAACAGCAACTTTTGCCTTATAAAACATTAAGAGATTGGTTTTTATAACCGATGTGGAGAGTGTTTACAGCGCGGTACGCACTGAGTCCTTATATAAAACAGATACGCTTCGTCTTTAAACGGTTAAACCACTGAAGCAGCTTCTTTAACACAATATTTGTGACGTTACGGATTCTCAATTTTTACGAGAAGGGTTTTTCGGAATGTGGTTTTCGGAGTTGGTGACACAGTGTAGATTAGTGTTGGATAGATACGTTTCGGAGGAATATATAGCCTCCATTTTCGGGGGTTGAAAATTTATGTTTAAGTTTGTACTGTGATCACTGCACTGTAAAAGTTGAACCTAATCCTTTAACCCTGAATATCTCTTTCGAAACTTTTGAATAAGCCTATGAAAATACACGGTGTGAAAATCCGGAAAACCACCAATCTGCAATTCTAATTTTATATTATTACCTTTATATTATTATTATTATTATTAGTTCATGAATTTCTAATATTCCTGTTTAAGCATTTCGTAACTTCGTATAGAAAGCCTTTGGATCTCAATACGTCGTATCTCAATTCGTGTTTGTTTCAGCCTTTCTTGTAATCCCTATAGGCTATTAATGGGATTTCCAAGTATAGGAAAGGAAACATTAATGACATTTTAATTACTTTATATTGCAGTAAATTACGGTTGATTTCTCGCGATACGGATATGAACCACAAAATTTGCATTTGTTTTCGTGCTTTCCATTAGGAGTTTATAAGAACAGGGTGTTCAGTATAACATTAGGACGTAAAGGAAATAAATATACAGGGCGTTTAAGATAACGTTAAGATCTAAGAGAAAGGAATGTACAGGGTGTTCACGGTAGCATTAAGACTTAAGATAGAGGACTATACAGGACTTTGAACAAAATTTATACAAGAAGGAGCTCCATAATTTCCTTTCAGAGGACCGACGTCATATTTATGGCAGTCCATACAGAATTTCAGGTTTAAAAGTGACACTGAGGGAGGTATTTCACGGATCACTGTATTTGTTCCTATAAATTATTATTCTGCTATTGCTCTATGCTCGTTTATCTTTCACGGTTGGTCCAGTAGGTAAATATGTGACCCTAAATCCAAGGAATTTTCTCTGACCTCATTTCTACAGCTGAAAAGGTCATAAGCTTTCGTTTTTCAGCAAATATGACTCAAATGATACTAAAGAGGATGAAATGGATAGTACACGTAATATGTTTGGGGACTGTGGGAAGCGAATACAAAATTTCAGTAAAGAGACCTTACCAGATGACAAATGGGAGACCTTGACGTAGATGGAATTTATTAGACTTAATGGGATATTTTATACAATAATCCTCTAACAACTGTAATAGTATTAACCTTTTAAAGCCTAGGGGTAAATTTACATACGACCAGGTTTAACATTAAAAAATTCTACGTGGTGCCCACATTGCGTTTATGTGTTTTGTACGGATCTCAGAACAAACAGCAACTTTTGCCTTATAAAACATTAAGAGACTGGTTTTTATAACCGAAGTGGAGAGTGTTTACAGCGCGGTACTCACTGAGTCCTTGTATAAAACAGATGCGCTTCGTCTTTAAAGGGTTAAGCACCTGTCTCTGTATAATACCTTCGATGTCAGTGAGTGACTGGGCGAATGAAAACGAGTGAGTGAATAAGTGAATGGGCGGGTGATAATGACTGTATAAGTCACACTCCAGTTTCCACTGTTACCAGTGACGTCATACCCGGTTTGTGATGGTTATTATGCGGTCAGAAAAGCTGTGTTCTCTTTAAGATATGCTCTTAGACCTAAGAAATTATTGTTATAGTTGTCACAGACTATGTTTTATCTGAGATAAGATCTGAGGCTGAAGAAACAGTTGAGCATTGAATATGACTATGGGTTTCGGACAGGAGTATCAGATTTTTTCTCCCCAGACCCGTCCAGACTGGCTGTGGGACACAAACCAGGTTCTTATTCAATACTTACTAAGAGCTGTATTCCTGGAGGTAAATCTACCGCGGCGTGAGGCTGAACACTCACCTCTATCAAGTGTCAAGCTTAAAAAGGAGTTGATTAATGCTTTGACAAACTCATGTGCAGGAAGACTTATACTTATAGCGAATACCAGTAAAATATGCCCTGCATTCCGTGCAGATTTCGTAACTCAAAGTACCTCTCACACCTTTGATTTAACTGTCCTAAATTTTCACTCAAAAGTATGTAGCCTAATTAACCCTTTAAAGACGAAACGTGTGTATTTTATATTTAAGAACCCAGTGCGCACCGCGCAGTGAACACACTCCGTCTCGGTTATAAAAAACCAATCAGTTCATGCTGTATAGAGAAATAATCGCTGTTTGTTCTGAGATCCATACAAAACACGTAAATACACTGTGTGGGCAGAACGTGGCACTTAAAGACCCAGTCCGTACCGCGAAATAAACACACTCCGTCTCAGTTATAAAAACCAGTCAGTTAATGCTGTATAGAGAAATAATCGCTGTTTCTCCTGAGATCCATACAAAACACATAAATACACTGCGTGGGCAGAACTTAGAATTGTTGGATGTTAAACGTGGTGGTACGTGAAGTAACCGCTAGGCTTTAGAAGGTTAAATTTAATGACTTCTATTTTCTCCACTGGCGAACCTTTGTTTCTTTTGTTGTAGGCACATCAGTCTCTAGACTTAACTAAAGATAAACTTACAGACAGTTAATCTGTAATCGTTAGTCATATAGTGGGTGTGCAATGACAAAACATGGTGTAACGACGCTCATACAAAGGAATGTATTTGCAAATCAAATAAGTAAAAATAAATAAAAAACAAAGATAAATTTGAAGGAACAAGTGTTTTCGAATATTACGCGGTTCCGAGTAATAAATAATTACCGACGTTTCGAAGGATAGTAATACCTTCATATTCTGGGTCGAAGATTTCGAGAAAAAGATCCTAAAATTGTATATACAATTGCCTTAATGAAAACGTGCCTAAGCTACCGGGTAATCAGTTTTAGAGGAAATTGATAAGGTTGCACTTGACATATACACATTTCCACAGATGAATGAATGATAAACAGAAAGACGAACATTATCTTGTCATTATTCCCTTACTTCATACACTCGAGGCGCAAGATCATAAAACCCCTTTCATTATCGCTGTACATAGACACCTCACCTTATCTACCCCTCTGCTTTGCTTCGCTAAAACATGGCATATAAGAATGGTGATCCATCATCCTATAGCTATCGCTCACACAGAATGGCATGAATACTGCGGTATGCTAATGTGGAATTCTAACTATCAAAGCCCATGAGGAAATGGAGTAATGCATTTCCTTAACTTCCTAACGCAAGTGTAACAAAAACTGGTATGTAGGAAGTCTGAGAAATAATTTGAAGAAGGGTACAGTATGTTCCTTCGAAACGTCAGTAAATTTGTAACAGGCACACAGCATCTCATCCCACAAAATAGCGTCATTCATGATAACGGCCATGGGAATTATAAATATTTTCTGTCTGCTAAGTAGAGAGAACTTCTTTAAAACGTTCGCCATATTCTGACTATCTGAAACAGAAACCCCTCTTAACCCTGTAAAACCCAGTGGTCACTATATGTACCGCCAGGTTTAACATTCACAAATTCTACGTTCTGCCCACACAGTGTGTTTACGTGTTTTGTGTGGATCTCAGAACAAACAGCGATTATTTCCCTATACAGCATTAACTGACTGGTTTTTATAACCGAGACGGAGCGTGTTTACTGCGCGGTACGGACTGGGTTTTTAAATGCCACCTTCTGGCCACACAGTGTATTTATGTGTTTTGTGTGGATCTCAGAACAAACAGCGATTGTTTCCCTATACAGCATTAACTGACTGGTTTTTATAACCGAGACGGAATGTGTTTACTGTGCGGTACGGCTGGGTCTTTAAATATACGTTCTGCCCACACAGTGTATTTACGTGTTTTGTGTGGATCTCAGAACAAACAGCGATTATTTCCCTATACAGCATTAACTGACTGGTTTTTATAACCGAAACGGAATGTGTTTACTGCGCGGTACGGGCTGGGTCTTTAAATATACGTTCTGCCCACACAGTGTATTTATGTGTTTTGTGTGGATCTCAGAACAAACAGCGATTTTTTCGCTATACAGCATTAACTGACTGGTTTTTATGACCAGGCCTGTGCAGGGATTCCTTTACCTTTATCATGTGTTCTGGTAAATTTGTTTCTTTTGTGTTTGTTTCGTACGTGTGTTTTCCTTGTCCTTTGTTATTTGTGTTTTTATGTTGTGTTGTGTCTCTGACGTGTCATTTAGCTGTTGACTCAAGATGTTAATAGAAAATATTAAAATTACTGTTTTTGTCATTATTTTTATTATTATTATTTTTTCCAGTATAAAGTAAGCGTTCCCTAATGATGATATGCGTCACGGCGAATGAAGAGAGAAGAAGAGGAATTCAGGGTGAAGAAATTATACTTAGCAGAGACGAGAAAACGTCTGTATGCCAGAGAGGCTGCTGTTGATTAAGCAAATTTCTCTGCGTACGTGTAGCTCTAACTGCAAGTGATGGTTCCATAATGCTGCTGCAAAACGATTATTTATTACTCTTTTGCAGAATATTTTAAAATCTGCTTACCAAGTTTTCGTTTCTAAGGATCCCTTTAGTAGTGTTCATGAAAGAATTAACACCTGTGCTTTATTTGCTGCACCTTATTTATTTTATTGGTGTTTATAATTTAAAGCGGCTTCTGTCTTCTTTTCAGAAGTAGTAAGAAAAAGAACTGAAATAAAACATGAACCAATTTCAGGACCACCTATAATTCACTTCCTTGAAATTAAATCCTTGCTTCTTTCCTGCAAGAAATTCCGTTCTTTCCATTTTGTATCTAATAGACGGGACCAAAATGAAAATTTTCTTAATTTGCATACCCGTTGCTCCTTTTAAATTATAATGTATTTTTCTTGGAGAAGATTTAAGGATTTTTATTAAAATGAGACACACAGGCTTGCAGTTCCGCCGCTTTTCACAGGGGTGATTTCTTTTTATTTTTCAGGTTTATTACATTCTTCCGCTTCTTTTCTTTTGCTAATACCTAACTAATTCACGAACTAATAGATTAAAGTTACTTCAAATTTTCTTCGAAAAGTTGACACAATTTCACTTGACAACAAAATCGTAAATTTGACAATTGAAAATTCCTTACTGTACTCACAAAAGACTTCCATAAAATTCAGTCTAACGTGCTTAACCCTTTAAAGACGAAGTGTGTTTTATATAAGGACTCAGAGCGTACCGCGCTGTAAACACTCTCCACTTCGGTTATAAAAACCAGTCTCTTAATGTTTCGTAAGGCAAAAGTTGCTGTTTGTTCTGAGATCCGTACAAAACACATAAACGCAATGTGGGCACCACGTAGAATTTTTTAATATTAAACCTGGTGGTACATAAAGTTGCTGCTAGGCTTTAAAAGGTTAAATTCAGTGAACAACTATAAATTGTTTTTCTCTAAGATAATTTTAATATTATCCTCGTAACCGTGACAAGTGGTCTGTTAAGGCTTTCACGCCGAGTCCTTTACACATATTTATTATTTCTGCCGCAAGGTGGCAACATTGTAACCATTTTAACCTTCGTTACTTACTGTAAATAACAAAAATTGTGGAAATATGGATTATAACTTTTATCCTGTGCTTTGTCTTCTAGCTTTTGTGTATCAATTTCTCGATACATGAAATTTACGTCTGTTATAGCTGATCAGTATTTCACCTCTTGGAGAGGAGGACCATGACAAACATCCGTACTTCTATCCAGTGGCCAGGGCGAGGTCGCGAAGCGTGTCTCCTGGATGCAAGGTACCAAACTGTTCGGTACAAAATTTCTTCACATACGCATTACGTACACAAAACATTTTAATATGTCCTGCTCTACCGAAACAATAAACGCATTTAACGTGTTGACGCATGTGGCAAAACACCTATTTTAAATTGGGGGTGCAGATAACCCTGTGGGGATATAGAAAATAACCGGAGGTTACAGCTGAAACGGATCGATTGAAGTGTGAACACTGTACTAAAATGGTATGATTCAATAAAAAAGCTTTTGTAAAAAAAAACAGAGTTTCTATATGTATAAATTTTTAACTCTCTGTTGCTTCCTATTCGAAGCAAATTTCGCGGTTCAGTGAAACGATGCTGCAAAATAAAAAAAAAGAAGTTTTGTGTGCTTGGGTGATGGACAGTGTAAACGCCAGAAGACATACTGACATAGCAGGTACAGTCACTGCGGGGAAGACATAAGCTCCTTCTTACTTACAATAATTGTGAAATATATGGAATAATAACCACATTAAAATCGATACTAGAATTACAGACTGTAGTGATATGAACTGGATGAATCTGGGTAATAATACGGTGCGGTGTCGAAATTTGGTCATAATTTTATATGTTTTTCACCGTGAATTGTCGCAGACCGGCACACTGGCTTTTACCTTGTATGTAATATTTTATTACTTTAGATGAAGAAGGGTGTCTGTGACGTTTGGTGCCGCCATGATTGTGGTGACTTGACCACCGAAACACGTAGGTGTGATTTTGATACAACTATATAATTGTAAACAGTGTGCGTGATTGTTGGTCTGTCATAACAAATGACTAAATTTTCGGGCTGCATATCTTTCAGTCCTTTACTAAGCCAAAATATTTACTCAACGAAAGGTCGGTACCACGCGTTTAACAAACACCAGTTTTTTTCCTTTAATAGCCCCAACACCATTATATTTTTACCACCACCACCAAAAACACCAACCCCAACACCACCACCGCCGCCACCGCCACCGCCGCCACCGCCACCGCCGCCACCACCACCACCGCCACCGCCGCCGCCGCCGCCGCCGCCTCCACCACACCACCACCACCACAGCCACCGCCGCCGCCGCCACCGCCGCCGCCACCTTTTGTGACGGCTGCCATATTACGCTCTCCTCGACGGGTTCTTGCTTTGGTCTTTCATTTATTCTTACACATAGCCAAATATCAGTTATTGGAGGGCAGGCATCAGGCTGTGTTGTGTTTCATTGTGCTATATGCTCGGTGCTGAACTGCGTGTTCAGCCTCAATTTGTATCTCGCAAAAAAAATACACTTTTCTGTATTATATGCTCTGCGTTCAAATGACACTTCAGCTTGACAGCGTACCTCACAGGGAACGGGAGTGTGACACAATTACTTACACCAAGGGTGTTATATTACTAGCACGAACTTTGTACTGAAAATTGTTAACCTTTTAAAGCCTAGCGGTAACTTTACATACCACCAGGTTTAATATTAAAAAATTCTACGTGGTGCCCACATTGCGTTTATGTGTTTTGTACGGATCTCAGAACAAACAGCAACTTTTGCCTTATAAAACATTAAGAGATTGGTTTTTATAACCGAAGTGGAGAGTGTTTACAGCGCGGTACGCACTGAGTCCTTATGTAAGACAGATACGCTTCGTCTTTACAGGGTTAATAGAACTGCTTGCTTTTACTTTGTTGTGTGGCAGAAGGAACAGGAGGTGTGGAATAGTGAATCATTGTAGGGAAAAAGAGATCTTTGTTCAATTGGTGTTCCGGGTCATGTAAGGGTGGAAGGTTCCGTTATTAGCGTCACGGAAACTGCGGCGTCTAATCAGCGTAGCAACGAGGTTGCCGTCACTGCTGCTATGATGGATTAGTCCTCTGGCAGCCGCAGCCCAGAGGCTTTGATAATGTATGAGATAGGCCATGCCACGCTGCCTGCCGGCTACACGGGGCTGCATTATGGAAAGTTTTGCTGCACATGTTACTGGTTTGCAGAGTACAGTGACCAGGTGTGCTAGCGGTCGGTGAGTAGGAAAACTGTTTATTTATTGATCTGATTTGTTCTTTTAGATTTTGGCTTCTCACGCAGCAGGCTTCTGTTCTATCACACATGACTTCGTGTAAGATTTGCGGCTGAACGAAGTTGCACCGATTTCCGTCAGCTTTTCCGTGCAGTTCGTTATCAGACCATTGCTCTGTACCCATCTTTAGCCCTAACCAAGAGCAAACTCACACATCCTCAGCCTTTAACTTGTGGGCTTCACCTCTGGCCGACGCCAGTGTTAGGAAACTACAATTCCCGCAGTGCTAGACCCTGAAGATGAAGGCAGTACGCTTTGAAACTTCAGTAACTATTTACCAGTGTACAGGGTGTCTTATTCCAGATGATTATCCTTTATTTCAATAAAATTATACGGCCGAACTCGGTTATAACGTAATCGGTTTAGGCGACACGTCGTCTGTAGCGTCAGGTACTCTGTAATAGGCCTGCCAATTAACCCTTTAAAGACGAAGCGTATCTGTTTTATATAAGGACTCAGTGCGTACCGCGCTGTAAACACTCTCCACTTCGGTTATAAAAACCAGTCTCTTAATGTTTTATAAGGCAAAAGTTGCTGTTTGTTCTGAGATCCGTACAAAACATATAAACGCAATGTGGGCACCACGTAGAATTTTTTAATGTTAAACCTGGCGGTATGTAAAGTTACCGCTAGGCTTTAAAAGGTTAATTTCTCACCGTTAAACATGACATTATACTCCTCGGTTATAACGACACTCGTTTATAACGGCACAAAATATTCAGTCCCTTTCGTGGCTTTATAACCGAGTTTAACTGTAATATATTTAAGCCTGTGGTTCGATTAACGACGTTGTTACTGGCCGATTATATGTTCAAATAGTGTGCTTATCACTAAACTGTGTCTTGTGAATGAAGGAAAAGGAAAGGCCTTGATGTCATTTGAGGTTCTCTCCCAGAAGTTTCGTGGAGGTGCTGAGGAAAACTACGGTAAGCCTCAGTCGCAAAGGCGGACCTTGGAGTCTGGCTTTGAACCTGGGACTTCCCATATACGCAGATAACTGGTGCTCGCTGAACTGTGAACGGATTGCTGTTCAGTCATGTGATATGTGCTTCTTCAAACAAGTAACGCTGTTCTTACTGGACCTCAGACGAAAGTTGATAACGGAAAGAATGCCCAGATGAAAAAAAAATGAGAGGAGACGTTTGGCCACCAGTTTCTGTCACACTGCAGATTTGGTATGTTTTTTATTATAATTCCTTATTCAAGAGTTTTATTCTTCATGGTTCAGTGTTTTATGGCGTAAACTCAGAATGGGCATGCGTATAATAGGGGAGTCTCTTGTCGAAAAATTTCGAAGTATCTTTGATTTGATGCATAACACGCAATTCCTGGAACAAAACAGAAAATAAGTGATCAGAATTTACACTTTCATCTTGCTGCTATGTTTATTGACATAATAAATATTAGATTTTATGTATGAATATTATGTGCCCTGTCTTTGCATATATTTTAAATATTTGGTATTAAGAATAACAAAAATTAAACCACTAGTAGGCAGTGCTTTTATGGATTTCTCAGAAATTCCCAAATGTCCAAAATTCAGTTAATGTGCTGGGATACCTTCCCTGATAAGCAGATAAGTGACGAATTTTTTTTCTCAACGTATTTATAAAAAAAAATTCCAATTTTTTTCGTTTAACACAAAACCGACTTTTAAATGGTCTTTCAACTACTACAACGAATCCGAGTTCCTATTCGTCAGGAAATATCTTTGTAACAGTCAACCCCATAGAACCACACCAGAGACTTTAACAACTTTCAAAGCCTAGCGGTAAATTTACATACCGCCAGGTTTAACATTAAAAAATTCTGCGTGGTGCCCACATTGCGTTTATGTGTTTTGTACGGATCTCAGAACAAACAGCAACTTTTGCCTTATAAAACATCAAGAGACTAGTTTTTATAACCGAAGTGGAGAGTGTTTACAGCGCGGTACGCACTGAGTCCTTATATGAAACAGTTAAAACAGTTTAAAGGGTTAAATATAGATCTTGGTAGTTCTAGCACAAACCACTAAGCTGTGTTCTGCCAACTTTCTTATAGCCTCACCCCGACTGTGCGGTTTACCCGCTGTATAGGCCTTTCCCCCTGGTAATTGCTTCTGAAAGTAATTTGACGCAATCAAGTAAAAGGGTGTGAAACCAGCTTAACCTATCTAAACACAACATGGATTAAGTTTACACGGATAGTTGACAATCGACAAATTTCGATCACAAATCCGTGAGAAAGTATTGTGGAGAAGACGCATAGCTCCACGCTTTATCAAACTGAACATTAGGTTAAATTGAATGGTCAACCTCATCCTCCGGGAATTTTCCATCTATGGAAAGGGTCTTATGTATTCTTTTGTACGGGGGCTGAGTGGGCTACGATGTGAGAGTCAGCGTTACTTTGCTTTATTTTACTGTATGGCTAATATGAACTGAGGATACACAACATGGATTTCTTAAATTAACCCTTTAAAGACGAAGCGTATCTGTTTTATATAAGGACTCAGTGCGTACCGCGCTGTAAACACTCCACTTCGCTTATAAAAAAACCAGTCTCTTAATGTTTTATAAGGCAAAAGTTGCTGTTTGTTCTGAGATCCGTACAAAACATATAAACGCAATGTGGACACCACGTAGAATTTCTTAGCTTTAAACCTGGTCGTATGTAAAGTTACCGCTAGGCTTTAAAAGGTTAACTAAGCGTTGACTATAGAATGGGGTAGAGGGTTTCGTGCAGCCAGGGTTTGCATGCTTATCAGAACACTGCAACGACGTTCGAAACCTTTTCTTTCTTTTCTACTGAAAAAATGATAGGATCTGAGTTTTTAACAAACTAATAAGACCGGCCCTATTGCATTTTTACTGAACCCTGAAATATTTTTGTTACTCTCTGTGTAAGGTAAATGCTTACAACTGTACACGATATGATAATATTAACAAACACATTTAGGCTATCTCTTGTTCTCTTTTTCACTTCCTTCCCTCCTCATATTCTCTGTGTTCGTATGACTCATTATGTGTGCAGTTTATTTGTTCAAACACGAAAGTAAATCTGCTGATACACGACGGTGGATTTCAAATCAGAACAATCAACAAAATGTATTGTTTCTTTTGTTTTGCCAGCAAAATGTCATTTTTTAAACCAGAGGTTTTCAAACTTTATTGCCTACTGCTAAATGAAATATAACTTCCACCTACCACCATCTTTATTTTCTATTTTTAAATAAAAACTGCTTAAATTTTCTCGGTAAATTAAAACCGTACTTTTTGAGGGAGGAATGTGTAAACGTTTTGAACTTCAGAGCTTTAAAAAACCTGAAACTGGAAAGTCTGGCTAACAACGGAAATGAGTTACGCAATATTTACGGTAATGCTGCGTATTAGCAAATACATGTGTGGCTTATATTTTATTTATTTGTGCAATTTTCGTCTGTTTCTCTGTTTACATTTTTAATAAGGCCGCCTACCAGTGAGCAATGTTTGGCCCACCTGTAGTGATAAGCTTACAACGTTTTGAGAAACCATTATCTGCGGTAATACACATATGGCTGTAGTGTTGTGTCTCGCCTCGTTACTCCTGAATCTACAGATTTCCAACAAAAAAAAACAAATTAATAAGAAGCCTACTTCGTATTAACCTTTTAAGGCCTAGCGGTAACTTTACATACCACCAGGTTTAACATTAAAAAATTCTACGTGGTGCCCACATTGCGTTTATGTGTTTTGTACGGATCTCAGAACAAACAGCAACTTTTGCCTTATAACACATTAAGAGATTGGTTTTTATAACCGAAGTTGAGAGTGTTTACAGCGCGGTACGCACTGGGTCCGTATATAAAACAGATACGCTTCGTCTTTAAAAGGTTAATTTAGTCGACAGTGTCGCTATGTAAGGGAAGATCTGAGGATTTTTTCGACTTCTAGCAAAAGCAGAAATTTTTCTCTTCATAAAAACCAGACCAATATTTGGGGCCCCACAGCCTCCTATCTAATTCGTAGTGTGGGTTCTCTTCTCTCGTGTAAATCAACCGCTACCTGAAGCTAAACATTCTTCAGAATGTGTGGATCTACACCTCCAACTTCGCTTTTTTATAAAGTAACATTTAGCTAAACACCCGTACTTTCGAAAAGCTTACACTGTTCTCTTAACTTTACCAACATTATTATCACTAATATTATTATTAAATTTATTCTCACAAAAAATCAGTCACAACCAACTTTATCTCTTTATTTAGAGATTTGAAACAACCGGTTTCGGCCCAGTAGGCCCTCATCAGGTTTCTCTAAAAAACATGAAATGTTAAAACTGTACTCTTCAGAAGGGAAAGTCCTTCCTCTTTGACAATGGGATTAAAATTATACAGCCTTGTGTATATATAGCATAGAAAGTACATATAAACTGTATAGAGGTGTGAAATATGAAGAGGTGTTTCAAACGTCTACCATAAGATAGACATACACACAATAATCCATCTTTCCAGTGCTGGCATTTCCCTTCATTATTTAAAACGAAACTTCCATCCATGGTATTGTGTGCTGTACGTGTATGTATTTACTTCTTGGGTTTTATTTTAACCTTCCAGTTTTTTGGTTATCAAGTATAAGCTGTAATCGTTTTTCCATATTCCGTACGAGATAAATGTTTTTAACCTTTAAAGACGAAGAGTGTCTGTTTTATATAAGGCCTCAGTGCGTACCGCGCTGTAAACACTCTCCACTTCGGTTATAAAAACCAGTCTCTTAATGTTTTATAAGGCAAAAGTTGCTGTTTGTTCTGAGATCCGTACAAAACACATAAACACAATGTGGGCACCACGTAGAAATTTTTAATGTTAAACCTGATGGTACGTAAAGTTACTGCTAGGCTTTAAAACGTTAAGAGTGCGCGTATATTGCGAGGCTGCTGTACGTCGGCACTGTGTATCCAGTACAGCAGGTGGGCACTGTACTGCTGTTGTGTTGTGAAGTCTACGTGGCTTATGGTTATGATAAATAAAGATGGTTATGACTGATTATTTTGTGAGATTGAAACGTACGCCAACGGAGATGTTAAATATCAAATTGAATTTATTGTTATTGGATGAACACAGCAGGAACAATCCGGGAACCTTGTAAGCTGCTGAGGTGGCAGAGGCACTGATTACTCTAAAAAAAACCGTAATAATGGGGATTGAACAATTTTTCAAATAGAACGTTTATTTTAGATGCTCTTTTTTTTTGTCTACTAGATTTACGTGGAAGTGCCAGAATTGTGTCATTCTGTGTGGGTTTCAGTCTTGTTTTACTTAACCCTTTAAAGGCGAGAGCTAAACTGGAAACTGAACTTAAGGACTCATTTCATACCGCGCAGTAAACACACTCCGTCTCAGTTATAAAAACCAATCTGTACATGTTGTATAGGGAAATAATCGCTGTTTGTTCTGAGATCCACACAAAGCACATAAATACACTGTGTGTGCAGAACATATATTTAAAGACCCAGTCCGTACCGCGCAGTAAACACTCTCCGCCTTGGTTATAAAAACCAGTCAGTTAATGCTCTATAGGGAAAAAATCGCTGTTTGTTCTGAGATCCACACAAAACACATAAATACACTGTGTGGGCAGAACGTATATTTAAAGATTCGGTCCGTACCGCGTAGTAAACACACTCCGTCTTGGTTATAAAACCCAGTAAGTTAATGCTGTATAGGGAAATAATCGCTGTTTGTTCTGAGATCCAC
>BLKM01000774.1:36929-54706 GCA_013340265.1 Coptotermes formosanus | reverse complement strand
TCTTTACAGTGCAACAGTTGGCAACAGGAGTGCGTATGTCACTAAGCTAGCAACAGAAACGTAACTCACAAGCTAAGTCTTTGGCGTAGAGTCTTTGGGAACTGTAGTGATTCATCGGCTAATCAAGGAATTCCCCACATTTAATGGAACTCGAATTTTCAAACCCGTTTTTACTAGTCCCTGTCCTGAGCCAGATGGATCCAGTCCGTGCCATCCAATTCTATTTCCTTAATGTCCAATTAGCTATTGCATTCCAGTCTATTCCTAGGTCTTCCAAGTCATCTCTTTCCCTCAGTTCCTCCCGTAAAACACTGTATTAATTTTAAAAGTTATGTTTGTTTAATATTTGTAATTACTTCGGTAAAATTTCGATTCGTAACTTAAACAACATAAAACTGAAGGAATAATAATAATAATAATAATAATAATAACTATTTAAAATGATATTTTCCCAATAAATCACACGAACTGCTTAATCTCTGTCTTGCTATATATATTTTAATGCAGGAAGCAGTAATACTTAATACACGCCGTAAAGTTACAAGGTTTATGGCAGAACAGTGAATAAAAATTGCTGCGTGAGGCCTGTATTCCTTTCGGAACCAGCTGAAATGCCGCGAAATAAGGAGCGTGATGATGATTATGATAACGATGATGGTGTTGATGATGCCATCCTGCAGTAAGAAGGCGTCTTTATGCCTAGGAACAAGGA
Organism: Coptotermes formosanus; assembly: GCA_013340265.1. Taxonomy (NCBI): domain Eukaryota; kingdom Metazoa; phylum Arthropoda; class Insecta; order Blattodea; family Rhinotermitidae; genus Coptotermes; species Coptotermes formosanus. The sequence continues at coordinate 53,994 of BLKM01000774.1, read as the reverse complement.
TGTACTAATTAAGCATATGTGAATTTTCAGGCCGATCCCAGTGGCCGCGCAGTCTAAGGCGTAGGTCTGCGGCCGAGCGCTTGCTGGGATTGTGGTTTCGAATCCCACCGGGGCATTGATGTTTGTCTTTTACAGTGTTTGTGTTGTCAGGTAGAGGGCTTTGCGACGGGCCGATCCCTGGTCCAGGGTATTCCTACCGACTTTGGTTTGTGCTTGATTGTGATCAAACGAAATAACAAAAAACCCTCGACACATACTGTGAGTAGGTAGAAGAGGGAAGGACTAAGAAGTAGAAATTTCAGATGGTTCAATGAGTGACGTTTTCACTACGGTTATTTTCAGACGTATCCGGCTGGTCGATCTGCACCAGAACTGCCATGTACACATGTACATATGTACACATGTACACATATACACACACCCAAAATTGCGCAGATTTTTCCTAGAGAATCCACAATACCTGCAAGTGTAAAAGTCTCCCTGAAACGCTTCCTCGTAGGCCCCGGGGGGGGGGGGGGGGGGGGGTGGAGGTATAGCTTTAATTTTTCCAACCTCGGCGGTACGTGGGGTTCTGGGGCCAAAGCCCCGCCTCGGCCGCTTTACTCCCAGGAAAGGGCCTCATTGCCCCATTGTATAGAAGGTTGTTTGCCCATCACTGTCTGTCTGGACGGGAGTCGAAAAAGTAAACCTCTTGCTCGCACCGGGGTTAGAACCCCGAACCATCCAGCCAGCAGCGAGTTGCTATACCGTCTAGGCTATCCTGACCCCACACGAACGTGCAGGAGTTCTACGCAGTTAATTTACATAATACACCACGGTTTGTGAGGGTGGTCTTTTATAATCTGTATCTAAGCAACTCCACGAATTGGAGTTCTTCTAGACAATCGACTGTTACGAGAGCTAGTCAAAAAACTGTCCACCCTTCATAGCGCCAGAAGGATTCTTGCCGTGTTCCGAAGTCTTCATTAAAGTCCCTGTCCTGAACCCTCCACACCCACATTCCATGAAACTACTACACTTGCACGTCTCTTCCTGTCGCGGTTTTGGACTAACTGTTGCTACGCAATTTCCATCTCTCGAATACATGCTACCTGCACCGTCCTATTCACCATCTTTATTTTCATGATAGTCACAGTGTCTGGCGAAGAGCACAATTTGTAAAGTTCAAAGTCACGCAACTGCGTCCAGCCTCACACTTCTTCCTGCTCTGTCAAACACATGTTAATTACCTTCTTCTCATGCACTTCGTGTTCCTACCCCAAAATGCGCGCAGTTTGACGGACGACTTTAAAGCGTTAGGAACAGCCCTTAGCAGTCATTTTTTTCAATTCTTTTAAAATGCTACAGTAATTGTTTATAATGCCTGTACTTACCTTCAATGGGCAGTTTAATCGGAAGGACTCCAAAAACACGCCTGATTATCAGAACTGGTCTCAGCTGGTTATGATAAAATTCATTTGAAATACGCTCACGGTGCCAGATATTTTCTTTTTGAGTATAGCTTTCTGTTTCCTTAAACAATAATTTGTTTCTAGTTTCAAAGATAGCTGGTGTAGTTTTCTGTATGCCAATATGAAATCTTTCTGGATTAATAAAATGTTCTTTTTTGGAAACATATTGTGGTCCGCACTAAATTACTAAATAGTCGTTAAAATGTGTTCTGTCTCATGACTATCTCTGTGTTTATATCGCGTCAGAAACCCTAATTATAAACCAATCAGTATTGTGAGCTGTTGAAGCTAACAGAAATGTTTAATAACATTAATATAATGCTGGGGAAGGTAAGTGCAGAGGCTGGCAAATTGATTGCATAGAATAATACACTTAAGTCCACTTAAGGGATTATTAAACCCGCATCATAATAATTGCGATCTATGCTAGCAGGGGGCCTCAGCTTCAGGTAGAGTTAGCCAAGTTTTACTGACCGAAAGACATGGGCCAGACGAAATATAACCCTTAGTCTTCTTGCCTTTGGATTGGGTGTGGGGTCAAAACGTTATGAGGTGAAGTAATATAGGTTAATTAGCATGACGGAAAGGCAAGTAATAAGATGGACGTTTAGGAGCTCAAGGTTCTTAGGAAAGCACAAATACAAGTAATGACTAAGGAATTATTCCACGGAGAAATAGTAGCAGAATTGAAATGTTTAAATTTTATGTTATGGGAGGCTAAGTCAAGTTACTGGGTAATATTTCGATGGCCAGTGCTCTATTCCTCTTAATGACAGCAATTAGACTTATCCCTTTGCAAGAGCGGCTTCAGATTTGCCACACTGATAATAGGAGATGAGGCAGTCAGAATGTACGCGTGTCCAGTAACTTAGATATAATGCGAATGTGAAAATTTAGTGGAAATTCACTGATTCAAAAGCAAGGCATGTATGATATATTGACATTTACTGTTATGATATAATCGAATTTTTTATACATATGTCATTCCATTTTACGAATTTCATTAAATTAAAATTAAAGCTTTAATACTTAGGCCTAAAATTATAATTTAGGCTGGTATTTTGCATTAAAACAAGCATTAAACTGTATGAGAATGTGAGGTTGAGGAGAATATTTAGACCTTGTAGGAGGCTGAATAAAATTGGTCAACATTTTGTACCCCTCATAAAGTATTGGGCTAATATGTTGATGAAATCAGATAAGGAGAGATGGATGGGATATGTAGCATGCATAGTAGGCATGCAAAATGCAAGAAAAATTTTTGGTAACAAAATTTGTTGTACATACAGAACCTAAGCACAGACAGGAGGATAGTATTGCAAAGGTTATTAAAGCAATAGCGTTAGAGGAAGTGGACGATGATATTTTATTTCTGTATAGGGACCAATACTTGTGCCTTTTGAAAATGATGGTGGATCTTCTGTTTGCGAGAAACGTTACATCTGCTTGAGTAGCAGAGACACTACAAACTTTCCAACATGGACTCTGCTTTGTAGTTCTCTACATTTAAGTTTTCTAATGCGAATCAGGTGAAACACTACAAAGATATAACGCTTTTAAAATAATTGTGTTTATGGTGAACCTAAAACCAATACCAAGAAGTGGAATTCATTTAATGTTCTAACATTATACTAGATTGTCTCCACTTTCATTTATATTGCTCCGTAACTAAGAAAAATTGTTCATCGCATAGTAGCACGGTGATAACGGATCCGTATCACTATCTTGAACATTTAAATAACTATGCATTTTGTTCACGAGGTTGAGTCGTTTGTTTCATATCATTCTAACAACAATCATCCTTTACATCTCTGAATAGCATTAATATATTTATCTTTATAATACAAACGCGCAAGAGATTCTGTAAAGTAAGACACAGTTTTAATATTTGTTACGTGAATGTCGTGTCTCAGCTTTCTATTACAGCTGTATCACTCCCGTTTCTGCACATCTGCCACTTGCAAATAAGAAGTTCCATGAGAAAATTTCTGACTTGTAATAGAACATGGACGCAGCAGCCGAAACTATCTGTTGGTGCTTGTTGTGTCTGGTAAATATCTCCAAAGTAACTTCTGCAGACGTTCCTACCCACAAAATCCTTCGGTCTCCCCAAATATGCTCTCCATCCACACAAGAACTTTGCGATCAAGTAGATAGCTCTACAGGTAAGCAAGTGGCAAAACAGTAATTCAAAGTAGGCCACGACCACTTCCTTCAAAGTATTCTTCATTTAATTATCTAACGCTCATCCATTTATTTGAGTCTACGCAATCTGAGCTGTTGGAAGTGTCGTTAATAAAAATAAGGAAAGAGAGGTGCATTACTTAAAAATGCCGCAGTTCACCAAAGTAGTGTGGTGTCGGAGGTTGATGGAGGGCATGTGGGTGTGCAGAAAGGGTGGGATAGTGACGAAAGTAAAGAAACAAAATACTCTTTAAAGAAATACAAAAGAACATCATGTAGAACGCAATTTAATTGTTTTTCCGTATCTAAAAAAATTAAATTCATACACGGGAGCTTCTATCCACGGCTTTGGATGCTTAAATGAACCTATATTTTCAGTTTGTATGGAAAGTTTGAAATACGCATTAGCACGAGCCACACAGATGTGACACGGCTTTCAGGTGCATGTCTGATGGAAATATCTAGGAGAAAGTGTCGCTGATATAATCAAATGATAGAAAAGTTTTGAGTAAAGCTAAGAAAACAGAAAGCCGTTCCCTTATCTTCCGTCGCCTGTTTTATGCAGCTTCAGTATGCTCCTCATGCTGTCACACATTTTGTAAGAATATCCAGATCACTCGATGTGCCCCAGCAGGCCCGTTATTTCAAATTTTAGACGCTCTCTAAAAAAGAATAATCTGCCACTTACAGCATGTTCTTTGATGCCTATATGGTAGTGGTGGTCGTGTTGCCGTTGTTGTTGTTGTTGTTGTTGTCGTCGTCGTCGTCGTCGTCGTTGTCGTTGTTGTCGTCGTCGTCGTCGTCGTCGCTGCTGCTACTTTGCTGTTGTTTTTTATGATGATGATAAGGATGATGATGATGATGATGATGATGAATTCTGCAGTTTCCTCTGTGACAGAACACATGCTTGCTCCAATTTGCATGTGAATTAATTTGTCATATTTCCACTGCAATTAATATGGGAATGATCATTATGGGAATGATCAGACTGGTCAAACTGTACAAGGACTATCATGTACGTCACAATAGTGGACGCATACTGAAACAGAGAACACAATTCCATATGGAGAAGAAGAATATGATTTTTGTTGACATGCCGTATATTAACGTAAGAGAAAGACTCCAAAGCATAGCTAGTGCAGCACAGCTATAGTATTAGCCACACAACATGCCTTCAAAGTGGCACTTAGCGCACTCACAATCCAACTTACACATCGGAGCGGATTCTTGTTTTTAACGTTTCATAGCCGGGGAGTAAACATTAAGTTCCCTGTAATTTAACAGTAGAAAACTCTGCACTTGGCTACACAGTTTATTTATTCGTTACATGTTGTTTCATGCTGTATTTCTTTCCTATGTGTATAGTTGCTGGAACCGATATGATGCAACGAAAGCACTCTTTCATTTTTACCATATTTTATTATATTTTAAATATTCTAATGTGTATACCCCCTGATGATGGCGGTTGGCGGCCAAAACGTGTAGAAGGAATTAAGAAACTTTATCTTTATATACGTTTCATGTGCTGATATTGGTCTAATAAAAAAGATATATAAACTCCTTCCACGGAAAGAATAATATAAAGATATTAATGTGACAAAGTTATGGCGACGGACTGTAATGCGTGTAACGTTAAAGGTGGATTATATATGAGGATATTACGCCTCAAGAACAGACGCTTTGCCCGACTTCATTGCAGGTGCGGAGTGGAGCGCACATTTTTGCCGAAAGACAAAAAGGCAGTGTCCTTTGAATGATACTGATAAAATAACATACATGGAACAAAGCGGCATATTATGATAATGAGTTCTGCGTTCTTCTGTGGTGTTACGCAGCGTCCAGTGTTATTCCTTTTGGTAAAGGGTAAAGGATTACCAATTGACGCTGCGTAACACCCCAGCATAGCACAGATATTATCAAAATCGCGTCGGAAACCTGACATCACGGAAATTATGGTAAAGCTGCAAGAGTATGTCAATGCATAGGTTTTCTTCTCTGCAACAGTGTTGTTCCTCAAATGCATACATTTCATTCACCAGCAGTTTTTGAATAGATTGCAGATGTTTCATGTGGCCAATTCCATAAAAGAAGCTAAAGAGCTGATGAATGTTGATGAAGAGGTTTCTTATGGGTTTTGTGGTGTAATTTGGGGCCAACCTGCCAGCAGTGGTAACTGATTAAATGCCAGATGTGTGGACATTTATACAATGTTAGAGCACCAGCAGTTCGCTTGTAGAAAACGTGTATGATAAGAATTCCCCCTCCCGGTAGTAGCAATTTCCCCACTTCTTTGTGGCACCAGATACGCCACATTTTCTTTAAGTGTAATTTACTGAAACCATAAATTTTCAAACCAATTCTGTGTCTTAACCTTGCTTATTGATATCTGTCTCCTCGCACGGCATTGAAAAACTAACAAATATTATTCTTAGTAATATTTTTCTATGCTTGAAATCGAACTAACGTGAAGAGCCCCACCCTACCATATACGATGCCTTTACATGAAATACGCTAGTCATAATGTTTTATTTATTGTTACTAGTAACATTCATACATTTTGTACCAAGAGTAACGTATTATGTGCTCTTGTTGTTCTATACGGAAACGTATTTCTTTACAGAATAAGGCGTGGGGATAAACGGAGTACCTTCCTCTTACGTTGGCACAGTTGGAAGTAGAACGCCCTAAGACGCCAGTAGTGCTAGTTTCTAAACATACATTAATGAACTCACTTTGACAGAAATCTGAGTGAGGGTTCTAGTGCAGTACACTAATATAGCCAGTCAAAGGAGCACAAGTCAACCTCCACAAATTTTTGAGTCAAACTTATGCTGTTACAGAGCTGAAACAAGAGAATCTGTTTCTTACAGCAATCCAGTTCTTTTTATGATTACTTACCGCCCTGAACAGTCCCCTGTCAACATTCGCAAAGCCCGATACAGACACTACAGGGGGATACATAACCATTGTCTCCAAGAACATGTTCACCTGCAAAGAAACTCGGTTGATAATTACGCTAGAATTATTTTATAAATAAATTAGAAACGAGAAACACTTCTGAATATTTTAGTAAAAGAGTCCGCAGAACAACTCTAAGGTGACCGTTAAAAGCGAAACTCAATATATTAATCATTAATTTTACTAGAGTAACCTATTGTTAAAACAATAATGTGACCTCTTTCGGGGACGGATAAAGTAAGGGTAGTATGGATATGTGACTTTAGAGTACTTGTGGAATATGGAATGACGTCTGTGCCAAATAGTGGCACGCGAAACTCGAGAAAGTGCCTAGCATGCTCTGTTTCTGCTGCTCACCTCCTGCGATACGTCGTCTCCGACTTCTGATGGCGCTATAAGCTGCAGTTCGTCCCGAATTTCAACACCAACCTGAAAGTAAAAGACAAAGAGTCATAGCCAACGAGAATATGGCAGCGACACTTGTGAGAAATTAGAGAAGTAAGTGGGAGGGTAAGTAGGAAGAATTTGCAGTAATACTTCCAGCCATGCTTCAACAAAAATTTATTTACTTCTGTTTTTATAAAGTCACTAACTCTGAAAGGGGCCAGGATAGTTTATAAACTGTGGCGACCAGTTTGTATCTGGGCGGTCCGAGGCTCGAATAGCGGAAGAGGCAAGAGAAATTCTCTTGCCCAAAATCGTCCAGACGGGGATCTGGAGCCCATCCCACCTTCCATTCAGAAGGTACCGGGGTTCTTTCTCGGAGGCAAAGCGTGCGGAGCGTGTATCTGACCAGTAACCTCCGCACTGTGCCGAGCATAAAAATGAGTGGAAGTATACAGCTGCCCCACCTATGTTCCTCTATTATGTGGACAGGACAAACTTCGCCTTTGCTAAGTCTGAAACTTCTCGTCCTCTTTGAGCAGCACTGTGTAATTTTCACATAAACGTTTAGAGAGTGATGGAGGCACATGACGGAAACCTCTCTTAGTACTCCAATTTAGATGGCAAAATGATGGTTCTTTAATTTCACAGCATAACCAACATTAGGTTACAGTAAATTCTTGTATTCTTCGGGGTTTGAAACTGTGTTGTCTATTTAGATGTGTAACAAGGACAAAAGGGGAAACTACACCAGATGAAGTAAATTTAGGGGCGCAAAATGAAAGAGCATAAATGCAAATTATGAAATGTAGGCATACTGCCCTCTATATCGTGTATATTAGATGTTATGCATAAAATTGAAGTATTTTTTATTTTTCGGTGGAGACACTTTTGAGCAGCTTGGTCAGGACAAATAAAACCTCGATAACGGTTGTTGGGGTACTGGTGTTGTTCCAACCCTCCAGTGCGATACGCACACTGCCCTCACTCTCTGTACGTGGAGACATTATTTTTATCCTAACTTTCGGTTCTTACCCGCGTGTTTAAATGGAGCCATAAAATAAAGGACACCAAATGTATGTTCAAATAAAGCCTTCTAAAATCTTACAATGTTTGAAAGATAGTGAGCGCAGTTGCAGAATTGGTACAAGGTTGCGGTACTTAGTAGGCACATCGTGCCCAAGTGAAATTCCTTCCAAACCTTCACAGACTTTCTATTTATCCCAGACAGCCAAGCATAAAGGGACACGGTGATAGTGAACAACATCAGCACTAGGTACAGGCAGAACACCTTGCCCATCATGCAGCCTGAAAAATATAATATAAAATTAATGCATTAATGTTGATATATTTCCATTTTTTGTTGCAAAATAAATATTAGTCATGAAATATTTTCGTAGGTGCAAAGATCTGCCTCCAGAATATAGTGCCACCATATTTTAGTGGCACTAACTAGTCTGAAACCCTTCCAGGCACCAGTGATTAACACCGCACGACGTGGTATAGCAGGATTACATTCACAAATTCCCTATCATTTTGCATGACAACATTCAGAGTGAGTCTCACAAACTTTAGAGTTCTCCTACCTCAGTCACGTGATTGCAGCTACTACGTAAGCAGACCAATACTGGCACCTCCATCACTCTGATTGCAGAAACACGCTGATCTATGCGCACACGACTTCGCGCACTTTCCTGTCTTCTGGCTTTATACTAGGCTTGCTAATATTACCTGCGCCTGACGCTGGAGGCTTTTTGAAATTAATCCTGCTTTACCCATGGTAGTTCTTACGATTCATGCAACGATAGAAATGTGAAGGTACCCTTTCGCAGGCTGGAAGTGCAAAGCGATACCGTGTAGCGCGGCCGCCTCTGCTGAATATAATTTGCTTTATGGTTTAGCTGGCAGTGTTCGAGACCTGAACGGAATTTGGTGTTCAGGCTGCACGCTTCGCAGTAAATTCAGTTATCATTCGTCGCTTTCATGCTATGACAGATATTTCTGTCCCTGGAATATCAACCAGTTTTCTTTTATATTCCACGCTCTAAATGCAGCAAGGAAGTGGATCTTAAGTCATGTAGTCTACATTTCTATTTCAAATAATTTTAGTCGTTCAGATCAAACCCCACCGCAATCATGATCATCCTCACCATCACCCCCCTTTCAAATAATTATCGCCGTTATCATCATTACCATCACCACCGCACCATCGTACACGTCACCACCAGCACCAACGTAATCACCACTTTAATTATCATTATCATCATCATCACCATCACCATTGCTGCCACCATTATCTTCACCGTTTTTTCGTTTTTTTTCCATTCTGTATTTGCTCAGACTTAAGTGTGAAAATGTATTTACGCATAATTACAGGTATTTTCCAAAGTAATTCAAAATTTGGTAATGATTATTCCTAAACACCTATAAACTTTCTGATATATTCCAAGAACTGCTGCCTGTGGATGTTGCTGGGATTACGACTTTTAGTTTAAGAAGTGACAGACTATTAAAGGATCTTCCGCATGACACCGCCTGCTGACAGGACTATTGTCACTTTCCGTGATTTCAGGCTCCCGCCGCGATGTTGATGAGCTCGGCGCTCTTCTGGGGTATTACGCAGCGTCAACTGGTAATCCTTGACCAACTTTCGTGACAATGTATTGGTACCTTTCTTCTTGGACTTCTTGACCCTTGAAGATGCAATCAGAAGGTTCTTCCGAAACGTCTGTACAGGATTACCAATCGGCGTTGCGTAACATCCCAGAAGAGCGCGGACCCTTTTTTGAATTGTTACACATAACGCTACTCTTTAATTTCATGTGCCAATTGATGCGTTGCTGAATGATTACTCCCATTCTTCCTAGTTTTTAAAAACTTTAAATCAGTGTGGCTCTTCAGTACGTTCTACTCACTCTTGTATGTCCGAATTAACTCAACAAATTCAGTTACACATATAGGACTAATGTGATGTTCTGTATCACGGGATATGTTACAACGAACTGCGGACCACATTTTCCCGAACTGCCGCGACTGTTACAGCAGTTTGGCGTAATGTTACTGTTTAGCAAATCCTCTATTTCAACATTGTAAGTGCTAAAACAGACATAATTATGGAGAAATATTTTCGGCGCTACTTTAACTTAAGAAGTGGGAAAATGATCTTTATGTTGTAATGGGGAAGCAGAACTGCAAACACAGCAGCTTTACACTTTAAAACTCCAAGTAATTATAACTGTGATCGATTTAAACTCTTACTAAAGAAGGCTATGTCAGTCGAGAGAGGGAAATTTATTTGTACCTAGAAGAGAATATATGAGTCTAAAGGTAAAATAGCACTTGCTATAGGACGCTAGGTCAGTCAAGAGGGACAAATTTGTTTCTGGATCAGGTTGTGTCAGTCGAAGCATAGGCTATGCAGGTATGGCCTCAACAATAATTTTGTTTTCGGTTTTCCAGGTAAGAACCGGCGATAAATTGGCAACGAGCTATTTGACTGTTTTGTATGAAAATTTAACAGAAAATATGAAGGCAATATTATTCCGAATAGTATAAAATAATTAATTTCGGAGCACTGTTGTTCTCCAAAGGGCACGGAGTGTACGAGTTTAATGGCAGAAATCAGTGAATGATACAATCACCATTCCACACACATATATGTCCGGAATCTTTTAGGTGTATTTAGTCCTGTATAGAATGTTCTCGATAGATACTAGAGTTTGCAAATTTATCCTCGTCTCCAATCGCCATGTAAAACCGCGCCTGAAATGGACGGTGGTAATAACGACTTAGGAAAGGTCTTACCGGAATTGGTGGGCTTAGTTAAAAGAGTGATATATTGATAACACAAACCCATTTGCGAAACAAGTTGACTCCAGCGCAGCCAGAGGATCCTGTATTTTCCCAGGAGATGTGCTGAGACGTTCCTTGGATTCATGTCACGCTGTGAAAAGAGGAATTCGAAGGTTGGCTGGGGTTTTCTCTGTTCAGGATTATAATTCGGCACCAACCCTGCAGAGAAATTTCTACTTCTAACCCTTGACTCTGACGGCCCTTCTGAGGACCAGTGCTTCCTTAATTCTTTATTCTGCCTCTCCTTCCTACAGCCCCTCCTTTAATTTTTATTACCTTTATTGGCTTCAAAATTATATTTTGTTTTATTCGTCACTATTATATTTCTCAGTACCCTATCCTCCTTATCTACTCCTCTTCTTTCTTCCTACACTGCACTGATCTTCTCATGGTTGTGAATATGAAGGCTACTGTCTTCTGGGAATTGACGCCGTGTAGCCAGGCAGAAAGTTACCAAGGTTTCGGAAGAATGTGCCTCAAGGTAGATAGCTCTTCCACTCTGAACATGAGGCGACGGATTCCTCGTAATATTTTTCCTCCGAGGTTCTTATGTTTAAGCTTGCACTGAACATGAGGATAAACTGACACACAGCGAACTATAGACTTTTCTTAAGCGTACTTCTTATGGCATGCAGGCTGCAGTACGTAGAGTAAAATGAAGTTAAGTGACGTTGAAACGAATGGGTTTGTGGTGTTGCGGAGTGGATTGTCTTTACTCAGAAGACGGAAGAGCTATGTTTGTCGTCGACGTCGTCATCGTCGTCGTCGCCGTCGTCTTCGTCGCCGTCGCCGTCGCCGTCGCCGTCGCCGCCGTCGTCGTCGTCGTTGTTGTTGTTGTTGTTGTTGTTGTTGTTGTTGTTGTTGTTGGCTGTTTATAGCGTTAGAACAAAAAACGGCTGGAGCTCCAACGATCACAGCCAACCTGCCCCTCATCTCTGGCATGTGGCATGGCTTGAAATTTTTACTTTTATAATACTCGGAGAATTCGGATTTGTTGGTGTAATACGTGTAATTGCTCGCATCACATAAATTGCCATAAGCCGTATTTATAGTTAACAATTTCCTATGCTGCCCTTTCTAACCAAATATAGCCTTTCACTGAGTAGAGTCCTGCTTGGGGTTTGTAACCGTTCCGATTTCGAATCTCGGCCAAGCGTCGTTATCTTCAGTTGGGCTGTTCTTGGTTTCCTTCACAACTTCTGGACAAACGCCATACCTATTATATTCACCCAAAAAATTTGCAGTAATTATTTAATTCGACACTGTTCTTAGAGCTTGTGAGGGGAGAAGACACCATTCAATAAAATATTATCCCAAGGAAATTATAGAAAACTGCAAGGGAATAGAGGCACACAGAATAGTATGAAGTTTCTGCGTACCTTCAAATGCTGCTGTTTCTCACCTTGTAGCACTTGTTCAGAAGCGTCGCAACTGTCGACAGACTCCGAAACGTAATGGTAAATACGCTCATGATCGTTCCCGTCATGAGGAAAGTAATACTGTAGCAGGGAACCTGCCAGTATGGTAGGTGTGGCGGAAACACATGCAACATCAGAGTTATGGGTGCCATGGCACACGCAAATGCAAGGCTGTAAATGGCACTCCTCTTTGTGCCTAGGATTACGCGGTCTCCTGTTACCATAAGAAACATCGTCTGTGTAGGAAGAGATTCACATTATGATTACTAGTTCTCAGCGACATCTACCTTGTAAGTGGAAAGGAACCCTATTCCACTGCAAGTAATTAAACATTGGTCTAAAGGAACAGAAGGTAGAGTTAGAAGGCGCATTCGGGAAAAGAAATTCTGAAAGACATGTTAACACCCATTCCCCTCACCAATATCATAAAAACGTATTAATATTCACGTTTTTCACCATAATCGTGATTCCGTGTTAATATTTATGTTTTTCGCCATCCTATAAAGCGAAGTCCTAAGCTCTTTCTAAAAAGGCAAAATTAAAATCTGGACACGGTTTGTATCTCATAGCAACTGCGCTACAATCTGATGTGATAGAAATTGCCTCTATGGGATTTTCCTTCCATATATGAGAAGCTACTTTTAATTTCCATGTAGATGTTCATGAATTAGCTAGCATTAAAGTTATCCAATGTAAATGACAACTGAAAGAACTTTAATCGGGGTAAAATTTTCCACAAAGCTATCAAATTTTATGACAGCGTATTTCGTTGCTCCGTAGTTCGCACACGTGTACCTGCACATTGACAGAAAGGGATAAAAATGCGACGTTATTGAGCGGTTCTGATAGTTTCGAAGGTGTCTGAAAATAAGAACGCACTTACACAGCGCAACAAATTCTTATGCGTGATATATCGCCTTTCCCTTTCTTCAACATAATAAGTAGTCTTAATAAAGTGTTAGTGAAGACGCTTGCACCTTGACTTTTAAACCCGGTGTGAAACGTGGACGAAATGTCGTTGGAACTCCTCGAATAGTTTACTGTCTACACAGGAACACAAAAGCTAGACAGAATAAGAGATACAAACGCGAGGCTAATTTTGACAAAACGCTTTGTAGAAAATTTGTTACTTACGTTCACAACACTCAACCAAAGAAATACGCACGGTTCTTAATTAGATATTTATATTTTATTACCACACTTCATCGCTAAGGAAGAACACTGTGCGTTGTGTTTGTTGAGTGCTGTGAATATCGACAGTGCACGGAACAAGTAACATGTTTGAGCTTTATTTTGTTTTCACTGTGCATTTTCCAGTATATAAACAAAATCTCCAACTAATGCACTTTTAATTAACTTCCACTTACTTTTCGACATAATGTTTCGGTTTACAATGTCGCTATCATCAGGAGATATTCATCGTGAATAACACCGGACGTCCATATTGTTTCTAACAGAAGTCTTGGTTAAGCAGTTGAGCAGTTAGTATTAAGACTTCTTTTAGAAACCATACGGACGTCCAGGGTTATTCTCGATGAACATCCTTTGATGATGGCGACATTGGACCACGAAACATTATGTCGGGAAGTAAGTGGTAGTTAATAACAAGTGCTTTAGTTGGTGGTTTTGTTTGTATAAGTAACATGTTTGTTACTTATATTAGATAAACCTTCCGTCGTGACAACTTTACGAGATATGTCGCTGTAATTCTACAAGAATTTCCTTACGTGCCACACATTAAATTTTGACATTTTCGTAAACAGTTAAGTAACAAAACCATATCCAAGATTTGCGTTTTTTGCGAATTGAAAGTCTTACGCTACTGAAATAGGACGAGTCACAACATTTGATTCGTTAAATTGACACCAAATTCCACAAACTTTAATTGCTGCCCACCTGAAATTCCTCCCACTTGTGTAAGTACTGCACGAATTTCGGTGTGTCGAGCAATGCCAACACAGGAACACATGTGCCGTTGACCAACAGAATAATCAGTAAAGAGTTGTAAATAGATTCGCCGATACTATCATCTTTCTTGAATAAATGCAGAACGCCGTTCCTGAGACCCAGAAACGATATTACGTTGATTATCACGTACAGACAAACGGAGTAGACAAACGCTGCAGAGAATGCACGATGTCTAGGGACATCTGTAATAAATACAAAACTGAATAAGAATATTGAACATCTGTCCTGATATTTTACAACTTAAGCCTACTTTGCCTATAAATGTTAGCATGTATCACGTGTTTAACATAGAAGCTTTGCTTTTTGCCTTTGCATTTTTCCACGTGCTGAAAGTGTCTATCATAACAAACAGCCATTATACCATTGCAGAACATGAACAGCTTGGTCTTTATAAAGTAATGTGTGATTGTTACCCATGAAGCAGAAATTAACTTTCAGCCATTTCGTACACATAACCCCTCTTGCGGAAACTTAGGGAATTTTCTTGTCTTGCCAAACTCTTTGCTAAAAGTCAGTATGTGTCTATCATATTTTGCGAACGGTACTTTGACAATAGATTTCATGGTTCTTCTTTGTGTTCAGGCGAACCCTTTGAGGTCTCTCAAGTTCCAAACTGCGACTTCAGCCTTGCAATTTTAAAATTAGGAAAACTAAAACCCCTTGCTGCAAATACAATTAAATTATTTTTCCAGATTTTTCATTTCTCCACTCGTTAGAAAATTTGGTGACCCCTCTTTCAATATTTATCGCAACTTAACCTCTTCATTTGCCTACTACTCTTATAAGAAGGAAGTGCGGAAGAAGCATAGGAAACTTTTAACTAAATAAGGATTTTTCCATCTTTTAAATAAATTGGCTCCCAATTGTCCCCTAACTTTCTTTATACACCTGTTCTAATATTACTTTTCTTCCTGTTTTCTTCTTTATGCTCCAAACAAAGGGACTACTCAAAATTAAGTTGTTTAGAACTTCCTCAAGGAGGCCAAATCCACGGACCAACACCTTCCTTTGGCAAGATAAGAGTCGCAAAATCTTTCAAGGGGCAGTCGTCTCCTTTGAAACGTGCAAGTTCATCATCCTCTCACAAGAATCCCCCTTTTATACCTAACGTAAAGAACGCGAATGTGGTGAATATTTCCTAAAATATTTATCTTAATATTATTTATCACCTAAGCCTCCATTATAATTCCTTTCCTTCGGATTTTAGAACTAAAATTTTTTATGCATTTCCTACCTCCCTAATGCTTATCCAACTCATCCCCATGACATTTTTACACTAACAATACTTTATTAATATTATATATGCCTTAAGAGGACCATTCCCTTTCATCTCCCTTAATGTAAAACTCAAATATTACTTCCATAATCAAAAGGAAAGGAAAAGGGAGCTTAAAATAATAATAATAATACATTATTAGGATGCTTTAAATGGTACATCTATGCACTTCACTTCAGTTCTTAAGACAAGAAATGAGTGTTATACAGATTTAAATTATGTTTTACTAGGTGTGCTGAAAAAAATTCGAAGATATCACAGAGAACATCACAGTATGCAAAAAATTAGGCATATATGTCATTTTTATATTTTTCTGAAAGCATTCGAATGCGACATGTAAAATGTGTTGAAAGACGGTTAAAAAAATGTAAATAGTATTTTCCTATTTGAATGTGGCTATATGAATTGCATAATTTGTTAACAGAGAACTATTCGAAGTTGTGAACACAAATATATCACAGCAATTGTTGAGATAAAATTTTGGTCACCTACCCCAAGGAGGAGTATATCGAAAAAAGAGGAAAAAATTTATTTTTTAAATCACAGTCTCTACCAAATTCCCCTATACTCTTTCAGAAATAAATTAGCTGAAATATTCTTAATGTACAAGACATCATATTTTTTATATTCGTGCAGAAAAATTAGAACAAAGACAGTAATATGTTACCTGTTATGTCAAAGTCTTTATTAATTAACCCTTTAAAGACGAAACGTATCTGTTTTATATAAGGACTCAGTGCTTACCGCGCTGTAAACACTCTCCACTTCGGTTATAAAAACCAGGCTCTTAATGTTTTATAAGGCAAAAGCTGCTGTTTGTTCTGAGATCCGTACAAAACACATTAACGCAATGGGGGCACCACGTAGAATTTTTTAACATTAATCCTGGTCGTGTGTAAAGTTACCGCTAGGCTTTAAAAGGTTAAAGGGCTAAAACTCTGTTTCTCATTTCCCCTAAATTTTTAATTCATGAAAACTAAATTCTGAAAATCCGCTATAAATAAATTAAAACTGTTTAAAGCGGAACTCCCGTAAATACCGGTATTACAAACATATGTTCATATATATACGTATATGTCTATATGTACTAACCAGACTTGGAAAAATAAAGAGGGAAACATCCAAGCAATCGCAGAAAAATTAATAATGGTTTCAACTGCATGTGGAAAGATTCTTCGTTGTCCCTCTCCAACATTTTTCCATACGAATTTCTTCCACTCACGCCAGCAAGCAATAAATTTTCATTTATTTCTGAGCCTGTTTTAGTATTCCTGTTGTATTTGGATTCTGTATCACTGTGAATTCTGCTGTTGGCTTTAATATTTCTCCTCACAAATAATTTTCCTTCTGTTGAATTCATGTTCTGTTTAGTGAGTGTTAGAATACCTTTCAGTCCGTCAGCTGGCACGGCGGCACTTGTTTGATACTAGTACACTGAAGGTAAATTCCACTATAATGAGGTGCTTTGACAAACTACGTAGAACTCCAGCGTACACCTGAAATTGATCTAAATTTGAAAGCACTTATTATATTACACACGTAAATGGAAAGCGATATGGATCGAGCACCTTAAT
>BLKM01000774.1:20220-30708 GCA_013340265.1 Coptotermes formosanus | reverse complement strand
TTGACTCTGACGGCCCTTCTGAGGACCAGTGCTTCCTTAATTCTTTATTCTGCCTCTCCTTCCTACAGCCCCTCCTTTAATTTTTATTACCTTTATTGGCTTCAAAATTATATTTTGTTTTATTCTTTACTTTTATATGTGTCTGTACTATTTCCTTTCATCCCTTTAGCCTTTTTCTTCTTCCTTCCTACACTGCACTGATCAATTCATGGTAATGAGTATGAAGGGTACTATCTTCCGGGAATTGACGCCGTGTAGTCAGGCAGAAAGGTACCAACCTTTCGGAAGAATCCGCTTCCAGGTAGATGACTCTTCCACTCTGAACATGGAGGCGACGGATTCCTCCTAATACTTTTTTCTCCGAGGTTCTTATGTTTAAACCTGCACTATACATGAGGGAAAACTGACACACAACTACTCTAGATGTTTTCGTAAACGTACTTCTTATGGCATGCAGGCTGCAGTACGTAGAGTAAAATGAAGTTAAGTGACGTTGAAACGAATGGGTTTGTGGTGTTGCGGAGTGGATTGACTTTACTCAGAAGACGGGAAAGTTATGTTTGTCGTCGTCGTCGTCGTCGTCGTCGTCGTAGTTGTTGGCTGTTTATACAATGTTAAAAGATAGCAATTAATAGAACAAAAAACGCCTGGAGCTTCAAAGGATCGCAGCCAACCTGCCTGTTATCTCTGATGTGACATGGCTTGAAATTCGAATGTTTATGATACTTGGGGATTTCGGATTTGTTGGTGCAATACGTATAATTGTTTGCATCACAGAAATTGCCATAAGCCGTATTTATATTTAACAGAATATTTCAAAATTCCTATGCTGCCCTTTCTAACTAAATATAGCTGTTCAATTACTAGAGTCCTGCTTGGTATTTGTAACGGTTCTGATTTCGAATCTCGACCAAGTGTCATTATCCTGAGTTAGGCTGTTCTTGGTTTTCTTTCCACCCCTTGGACAAAAGCCATACCTGTTAGATTTACCCAAAAAATTTGCAATATTTCTTTAATTCTACACTGTTCTTAGAGCTTATGAGGGGAGAAGACACCATTCAATAAAATAATTTCCCAAGGAAATTATAAAAACTTGTAAGGGAATAGAGGCACACAGAATAGTATGAAGTTTCTTCGTACCTACGAATGCTGCTGTTTCTCACCTTGAAGCACTTGTTCAGAAGCGTCGCAGCTGTCAACAGGCTCCGAAACGTAATGGTAAATATGCTCAAGATCGTTCCCATCACTAGGACAGAAATACTATAGCAAGGAAGCTGCCAGTATGGCAGGTGTGGTGGAAACACGTGCAATATCAGAGTCGTGGGTGTCATGGCACACGTACATGTAAGGCTGTAAATGGCACTTCTCTTTGTGCCTAGAATTACGCGGTCTCCTGTTACCATTAGAAACATCGTCTGTGGAGTAAGAGATTCACATTATGATTACTAGTTCTCAGCGATATCTACCTTGTAAGTGGAAAGGAACCCTATTCCACTGCAAGTAATTAAACATTGGTCTAAAGGAACAGAAGGTAGAGTTAGAAGGCTCATTCGGAATAAGAAATTATGAAAGACTTTTTAACACTCATGCCTATGGCCAGTATCATAAAAACATGTTAATATTCATGCCTTTCACCATAATCGTAATTCTGTGTTAATATTTATGCTCTTCACCATCATATAAAACGACGCCCTAAGCCGTTTCTAAAAAGAAAAATTAAAATCTGGACACAGTTTGTATTTCTGTATCTCATAGTAACTTCGCTACAATCAAGTGTGACAAAAAATGCTTGTACGGGATTTTTCTTCCCTATCTGAGAAGCTACTTTTAATTTCAATGTAGGTCTTTATGAAAAACTATCATTAAAGTGATCCAATAAAAATTACACATGAAAGAGCATTAATCTGGGTAAAATTTTCCAGAAATATATCAAAATCTATGACAGTGTATTTCATAGTTCCCTAGTTGGCACATGTGTACCTACACGTGGACAGAAAGACATAGAAATGTGACGTTATAAAGTGATTCTGACAGTTTCAAAGGTGTCTGAAAATAAAAATGCTGTTACCCAGAGCAACAAATCCTTATGCGTGATGTATCGTCTTTCCCTTTCTACTTAAGAACTGATCTTAATAACGTGTCAGTGAAGACGCTTACATCTTGAGTTTTAAACCCGATGTGAAACATGGAAGAAATGTCTTTGGAACTCCTCGAATAGTTTACTGACTACACAGGAACACAAAAGCTAGACAGAATAAGAGGTACAAACGCGAGGCTAATTTTGACAAAACACTTTGTAGAAAATTTGTTACTTACGTTCACAACACTCAACCAAAGAAATACGCACGGTTCTTAATTAGATATTTATATTTTATTATCACACTTCATAGACAAGGAAGAACACTGTGCATTGTGTTTGTTGAGTGCTGTGAATATCGACAGTGCACGGAACAAGTAACATGTTTGAGCTTTATTTTTTTTCACTGTGCATTTTCCAGTATATAAACAAAATCTCCAACTAATGCCCTTTTTATTAACTTCCACTTACTTTCCGACATAATGTTTCGGTTTACAATGTCGCTATCATCAGGAGATATTCATCCTGAATAACACTGGACGTCCATATTCTCTCTAACAGAAGTCTTGGTTAAGTAGTTAAGTAGTTAAGTTAGTATTTAACTCAAGACTTTTTTAGAAACTATATGAACGTCCAGTGTTATTCACGATGAATATCCCCTCATGATGGCGACATTGGGCCACAAAACATTATGTCGGGAAGTAGGTGGCAGTTTGTTTTTTTTTATTGGTTAAGGGCGCTGCGGCAGACGTAACGGACGCACCGCAGCCTTGAGGATTCTTGTGCAACCCCGCGATGAAGATGATGATGATGACGATTATTATTTTTTGTCCTTTTCCTAGTAATGGAGCAACGGTGGAATGAAACTGATTGGGTAAAACCGAGGTACTCGGAGAGAAACCTGTCCCAGTGCCATTTTGTCCACCACAAATCCCACATGGATGGACCCGGGACCTTACCCGGGCCTCCGCGGTGGGAGGCCGGCGGCTAACAGCCTGAACCATGTCACGGCCAAGTCATAGTTAATAACAAGTGCATTAGTTGGTGATTTTGTTTATATAAGTAACATGCTTGTTACTTATATTAGATATACTTTCCGTCGTGACTGTTTTACGGGATATGTCGCTCTAAATTTCACAAGAATATTATTACGTACCACACATTAAATTTTGACATTTTCATAAACAGTTAAGTAATAAAAACCATATCCAAAGTTTGGTTTTTTGCTAATTGAAAGTCTTAAGCTACTGAAATAGGAAAAGTGACATTTGATTCGTTAAATTGACACCACATCCCACAAACTTTAATTGCTGCCCACCTGAAATTCTTCCCATTTGTGCAAGTACTGCACGAATTTCGGTGTGTCGAGCCATGCCAACACAGGAACACCTGTGCAGTTTACCAGCATAATTATCAGTAAAGAGTTGTAAATAGAGTCGCCGATACTATCATCTTTCTTGAATAAATGCAGAACGCCGTTCCTGAGACCCAGAAACGATATTACGTTGATTATCACGTACAGACAAACGGAGTAGATAAACGCTGCAGAGAATGCACGATGTCTAGGGACATCTGTAATAAATACAAAACTGAATAAGTATATTGAACATCTGTCATGATATTTTATAACTTAAGCCTACTTTGCCTTTAATGTTACCATGTATCATGTGTTTAATATAAAACCTTTGCTTTTTGCCGGTGTACATTTCCACGTGCTGAAAGTGTCTATCATAGCAAACAGCCATTATACCATTGCAGAACATGAACAGCTTGGTCCATATAAAGTAATCTGTGATTGTTACCCATGAGGTAGAGATTTAACTTTCAACTATTTGGTACACGTAACCCCTCCTGCGGAAACTTAGGGAATTTTCTTGTCTTATCAGACTTTTTGCTAAAAGTCAGTATGTGTCGATCATATTTCGCGAACGGTCACTTTGACAAAAGATTTCATGGCTCCTCTTTGTGTTCAGACGAATCCTTTGAGGTTGCTGAAGTTCGAAACTGCGAATACAGCCTTGTACTTTAAAAATAATAAAAACTAAAACCCCTTGCTGCAAAGACAATTAAATTATTTTTCCACATTTTTCATTATTCAGAAAATTTCGTGACCCCTCATTCAACCCAATATTTATCACCACTTAACATATTCATTTGCCTACTTCTCTTATAAGAAGGAAGTGCGGAAGAAGCATGGGAAACTTTTAACAAAATAAGGATTTTTCCATCTTTTATATAAAGTGGCTCCCAGTTCTCCCCTAACTTTCTTTCTTCACCTGTTCTAATATTACTTACCTTACTGTTCTCTTCTTTATGCTCGAAAGAAAGGAACTAGTCAAAGTTAAGTTGTTTTGAACTTCCGCAATCAGGCCAAATCCATGAACCAGCAACTTTCTTTGGCAAGATAAGAGTCGCAAAATTTTTCAAGTGGCAGTCTTCCCCTTTTAAACGTGCAAGTTCATCATCTTCCCAGAATAATGTCCCGTTTATACGTAACGCGAAGGACGGGAATGTGATTAACGTTTCCTAAATATTTATGGCCTAAGCCTCCAATATAATTCCTTTCCTTCGGATTTTATAACTAAAACTTTTTATGCACTTCCCACCTCCCTTATGCTTATCGAACTCATCCCTATGATATTTTTACTCTAAAAATACTTTATTAATATTATATATGCCTTACGATGATCATTCTCTTTCATCTCCCTTAATGTAAAACGCAAATGTTACTTCCATAATCAAAGGACTAGGAAAAGGTAGCTTAAAATAAAAAATATACATTATTACGCTGCTTTACATAGTATATCTATGTTCTTCACTTCAGTTCTTGAGACAAAACGTTAGTGTTCTACAGATTTAAATTACGTTTTACTAAGTCCGTTGAAAAGATTCAAAGATATCATGCAGAACATCACAGTATGCAAAAAATTACACATATGTTGTTTTAATATTTTTTCTGAAAGCATTTGAATGCGACATGTAAAATGTGTTGGGAGACGGTTAAAGTATATAAATAGTATTTTCCTATTTGAATGTGGCAATATGAATTGTGTAATTGGGTAACAGAGAAAAATTCGAAGTTGTAAACACAAATATATCACAGCAATTGTTCAGATAGAATTTTAGTCACCTACCCTAGGTAGGAGTATATCGAAAAAAGAGGAAAAATTTATTTTTCAAACCACAGTCTGTACCAAATTCCCTTACATTCTTTCAGGAATATGTAAGGTGAAATATTATTAATGTACAAGAAAGCACATTTTTATACGTGCAAAAAATTAGAACAAAGACGGTAATACTTGTATGTTACCTGTTTTGGTAAAGTCTTACTGATTAAAGTACTAAAACTCCGTTTGTCATTTCCTCTAACTAACTAACTAACTCCATGGAGCAGAGGCCTTCTTGAGAAGCTAACAGTTTCTCAGCTAGTCAAGAAATTCCCCGCATTTTATGGAACCCGAAGGTTCATTACCGCATTCACAAGAGCCCGCCACCTGTCCCTATCCTGAGCCAGATCAATCCAGTTCATGTCCTCCCATCCCACTTCCCGAATATCCATCTTAATATTATCCTCCCATCTACGCCTGGGTCTCCCAAGTGGTCGCCTTCCCTCGGGTCTCCCCACCAAAATCCGGTATGCACCTGTCTCCTCCCCCATACGTGCCACATGCCCAGCCCATCTCAGTCTTCTCGATTTGATTACCCGAATAATATTTGGTGATGAGTACAGGTCATTAAGTTCCTCGTTATGTAGTCTTCTCCAATCACCTGTCGCCTCGTCCCTCTTAGGCCCAAATATCCTCCTCAGCACCCTATTCTCGAACACCCTCAGTCTTTGTTCCTCCCTCAGTGTGAGAGACCAAGTTTCGCATCCATACAGAACAACAGGTAAAATTATAGTTCTGTCTACCCTAATCTTTGTGTTTTTGGATAGCAACCTGGAAGGCAAAAGATTCTGCACCGAATGATAGCAAGCATTCCCCGACTTCAATCTGCTCTTAATTTCTTCATGAATGGAGTTTCGATTCGTTAGGGTTGCTCCCAAATATTTGAATTCTTCCACCGTTTCAAAGGATTTATTATCTATATTTATGTTGTGATTGTGTCGTGCATTCTGATTTCGAGACATGACCATGTACTTAGTTTTCTCATCATTTACTTCAAGACCAATCTGCTTACTAGCAATCATTAAATCTTCTGCATTTTTCTTTATACTATGTATGCTTCCACCCAATATATTAACATCATCAGCATAAACCAGAAGCTGATGTGTACCATTCAATTTCAAGCCCTCCTGGTTTGCCTGAACGCTCCTAATGGCACATTCTAAAGCAAAGTTGAAAAGCAATGTCGACAGAGCATCTCCTTGTTTCAAGCCATTCTTAATAGGAAACGTGTCAGACAGATGTTTGCCTACCCGAACTCTGCTATACGTTTCACTTAGGCACATTTTTATTAACCTTTCTAGTTTCATAGGGATACCGAACTCAATGAGAATATTATACAAGACCTCCCTCCTAACTGAATCATAGGCTTTCTTGAAGTCTATAAATAGCTGATGCACTGCCTCATTGTATTCCCATTTTTTCTGAAGTATTTGACGAATGTTGAATATATGATCAGTAGTTGACCTGTTACGTCGAAATCCACACTGATGATCCCCAATAATTTCCTCTGCATATGGAGTTAACCTTGACAAAAGGATGTTGGATAGAATTTTGTACGTAGTCGACAAAAGTGATATGCCTCGATAGTTACTGCGATCTGTCTTATCACCCTTCTTATAAATAGGCACAATGACCGACTCCTTCCATTCCTCAGGCAATTCCTCCTTATTCCAAATAGAAATAATAAGTTTATGGATTTCAGACCGAATAATCCTACCCCCTGCTTTAATCAATTCTGCTGGAATCTGATCAATACCTGGTGATTTGTGACTTTTTAGTTTTTCAATAGCCATCTCAACCTCAAAGGCACTGGGCTCACGCACTAGTGGCTCTGCTGTGTGTACTTCAATCTGCTTAACATCATTAACCCCGTGTATATTCAACAGCTGGGAGAAATGATACCTCCACCTAGCCAAAATACTGTGGGAGTCTGCAACCAGGTCACCCTTCTCATCCTTTACTGCATTAATTCTAGGCTGGTACCCCCTCTTAAACTCATTGATACCCCTATGCAAGTCTCTTATATTCTTGTTCTTACTGTTTGTTTCAATTTCATTAATTTTAGCTTTCAGATATTCCTTCTTTTTGTGCCTGAAATGTCTACTAGCTTCACGTCTTACGTTGTGCAGATTATCTCCATTATTTTGGTTTGGCTTCTGTAACCACTGAATTTTAGCCTGCTTCCTTTTATCTAAAAATTCTGCACATTCTGCATCAAACCATGGTTTATGCTGCTTCCGTTCGTGTAGACCTAGACTCTCTTGAGCCGAGATTTTGATATTCTCTTTAATGTTTTCCCAAGCCCTATTCATGTCCTCACTAACATTTAAGTTTTCCAGAGCTGCAAACCTCTTTGAGATCTTAAGCTGATACTGTTTCCTAGCCTCTAGTTCACTTAGCTTCTTGAGATTAAATCTCTCTACATCAAACTTCTGTGCTGCTTGTTTACTTACTGCCAGTCTTTCCCTAACTTTCGCAACCATCAGATAGTGATCAGTATCACAGTCAGCTCCCCTGAAAGATCGCACATCGAGTATACTGGAATGCCGTCTCCTATCTATCAATATGTGATCGATCTGATTGTGAGTCTTCCCATCAGGAGAGGTCCAGGTGTATTTATGAATTTTTCGGTGCGGAAACATAGTGCTCTTAACAACTAGATTCTTTGATGTGGCAAAGTTTACTACTCTAACACCATTATCGTTGCTATCCTGATATAAACTCTCATTCCCAATAGCCGGTTTGAAAATATCCTCTCTCCCCACTTTTGCATTAAAATCTCCTAACAGAATTTTCATATGGTACTTAGGAAAATGATAAAAAACCCCTTCTAATTCCTCATAGAAGCTGTCCTTTGAACCATCACCCTTCTCTTCTGTTGGTGCATGTGCATTCAGAACAACGATATTACACCAGCGGCCTCTCAGCACTATGTATGACATCCTAGCACTAACAAACTCCACTCTCTTGATTGCTGATACTATTCTCTGGTGTACAAAAAAACCTGTTCCCAATTGATGATTTTCCTGCCCTTTGCCATAGAAAAAAGTATACTCCCCGGCTCTTACAGTCCCTTCTTTGTCCCACCTAACCTCCTGTACACCCACTAAATCTAACTTATACTTAGCTAATTCCCTGACCACTGTCATAAGTGACCCTGACATATACATGCTCCTCACATTCCATGTTCCAAAACTCATATCCTTTTTCCGTAGCTGGGGTCGTACCAAAGAATCGGTCCAGGTCCGAGGCATTGTGTAATGGTTCGTAACATCATAATTTTTTACGGTGAGGAGTTGTTAGCTGGAGGACCACCCCTTGTCGGCTGTCCGCGACTGCTTATTCAATGTATTCGCAGCTACCCTCCACACCTGGAGGCCGTTCCTCCATCCGCAACCTGAGGACGCGCCATGCCGTGGTGACACGGACCCACTTAACATGACATTTCCTCTAAATTTTTATTTCATAAAAACTAAATTCTGAAAATCCGCTATAAATAAATTAAAACTACTTCAAGCGGAAAACCCGTAAATACCAGTACTAAAAGTATATGTTCATATATATGTATGTATATGTGTATGTACTAACCAGACTTGGAAAAATAAACAGGGAAACATCCAAGCAATCGCAGAAAAATTAATAATGGTTTCAACTGCATGTGGAAAGATTCTTCGTTGTCCCTCTCCAACATTTTTCCATACGAATTTCTTCCACTCACGCCAGCAAGCAATAAATTTTCATTCATTTCTGAGCCTGTTTTAGTATTCCTGTTGTATTTGCATTCTGTATCACTGTGAATTCTGCTGTTGGCTTTAATATTTCTCCTCACAAATAATTTTCCTTCTATTGAATTCATGTTCTGTTTAGTGAGTGTTAGAACAACTTGCAGTCCGTCAGTTGGCACGGCGGCACTTGTTGCATACTACAACACTGAAGGTAAATTCCACTATAATGAAGTACCTGGCAAACTACGTAGAACTCCCGCGTACACCTGAAATTGATCTCATTTTGAAAGCAATTATTATATTACACACGTAAATGAAAAGGTATATTGATCGAGCAGCTTAATACCATTACGCAGTGTCATCTGTTAAGTTCCTTTTTTCATCCACTTAGCTGGATTAGTTATTTATCAGCACATTTATTTCATTTCTATCATACATAACAAACCCTTTCTTTCCTTCATTTCTTCTGTGTATATTTACTTTCTGCTTTTCTTATTCGTCTATTCATATTTGTTTTTGATCATTTAAATAACTGCGGTGGAGCCTATGGGCAATGGTAACGTACAACATTAACAAAGACGGACTGCCAATACAGCAGCAAGTAGTGACAGTACAAGACAGTGATACAGGAAACAAGACAGCCAATGTATGTGTAATCTTAACATTGACGTCCAATCGCGTAAGCACTGTTGTCGAAAACAGTATTTTTTCCCATTTCTCTGTATGTGTTTGTGTAGCCTTATTTATTCAGCACGCAAAGCGCATGCGCGGTATTATATTGTCATCTATGGCATTTCCGGTTCTGCTGTATTTTTCCAAATTATCATAAAAAGTCGCGATTTTTGGAAAAACGTTATTGAATATAAAGTGTGTGTTTTGACTTTCTCAACAACTTTGTTTGAAACATATTTTATTCTAAGAAGAATTCAAAGAGATACTGTCACAAATGTACAAAGGATTCCATTAAAATACCTGCTATACTTGTCAGGTTTAATTGAATCTTAAATTTTCTCGATGTATTTTCAAAAATTATCAAGTATAAAATTTTATGCAAATCCGTCCAGTGGAAGCCGAGTTGTTCCATGCGGACGGACGGAAAGACACGACGAAGCTGATAGTCTCTTCTTGCAAGTTTGAGAACACACGTAAAAAGAATGCACTAAGAATAGCCTGCCTCTACCTTACGGTCACAATTAATTGCATTGTACTTAAAAGAGTTTTCTTAACTAAATAATTTTAATTAACGACAATTAAGAATTTTTAAAAATACACACGTCCTTTAAAAGGGCACAACGTGAATATTAAAATATCCACAATTATATTCTTGCCTGTTTGTGCGTGTGGGTGTAAAGCTTGTTCTCCCGCATTAAGGAAAGACCATATGTTGAGGTTGCTTCATAGTAGAGTACTGGCGAATATTTTTAGACCTAAGAGAGGAAAAGTAACATAAGGCTGAAAAAGCTGCTTTGAGACGCCTTCATGGTCTTTACTGACCAAATATTTTTCGGGTTTTCAAAGC
>BLKM01000774.1:0-12745 GCA_013340265.1 Coptotermes formosanus | reverse complement strand
GTGTAGACTCAAATAAATGGACGACTGTTAGATAATTAAATGAAGAATATATTGAAGGAAGTGGTCGTGGCCTACTTTGAAGTATTGTTTTACCACTTGCTTAGCTGGAGTGCTACCTGATCGCAAAAGTTGTTGCGTGGATGGAGAGAATATTTGGGGAGACCGAAGGATTTTGTGGGTAAGAACGTCTGCAGAAATTATTTTGGAAATATTTACCAGACACAACAAACACCAACAGATAGTTTCGGCTGCTGCGTCCATGTTCTATTACAAGTCAGAAATTTTCTTATGGAACTTCTTATTTGCAAGTAGCAGATGTGCAGAAACGGGTGTGATACAGCTGTAATAGAAAGCTGAGGCACGACATTCACGTAACAAATATTAAAAACTGTGTCTTACTTTACAGAATCTCTTGCGCGTTTGTATTATAAAGACAAATATGTTAATGCTATTCAGAGATGTAAAGGATGATTGTTGTTAGAATGATATGAAAAAACGACTGAACCTCGTGAACAAAATGCATAGTTATTTAAATGTTCAAGATAGTGATACGGATCCGTTATCACCGTGCTACTATGCGATGAACAATTTTTCTCAGTTACGGAGCAAAATAAATGAAAATGGAGACAATGTAGTATAATGTTAGAACCGTAAAGGAATTCCACTTCTTGGTATTGGTTTTAGGTTCACCATAAACACAATTATTTTAAAAGCGTTATATCTTTGTAGTGTTTCACCTGATTCGCATTAGAAAACTTAAATGTAGAGAACTACAAAGCAGAGTCCATGTTGGAAAGTTTGTAGTGTCTCTGCTACTCAAGCAGATGTAACGTTTCTCGCAAACAGAAGATCCACCATCATTTTCAAAAGGCACAAGTATTGGTCCCTATACAGAAATAAAATATCATCGTCCACTTCCTCTAGCGCTATTGCTTTAATAACCTTTGCAATACTATCCTCCTGTCTGTGCTTAGGTTCTGTATGTACAACAAATTTTGTTACCAAAAATTTTTCTTGCATTTTGCATGCCTACTATGCATGCTACATATACCATCCATCTCTCCTTATCTGATTTCATCAACATATTAGCCCAATACTTTATGAGGGGTACAAAATGTTGACCAATTTTATTCAGCCTCCTACAAGGTCTAAATATTCTCCTCAACCCCACATTCTCATACAGTTTAATGCTTGTTTTAATGCAAAATACCAGTCTAAATTATAATTTTAGGCCTAAGTATTAAAGCTTTAATTTTAACTTAATGAAATTTGTACAATGGAACGACATATGTATAAAAAATTCGATTATATCATAACAGTAAATGTCAATATATCATACATGTCTTGCTTTTGAATCAGTGAATTTCCACTAAATTTTCACATTCGCATTATATCTAAGTTACTGGACACGCGTACATTCTGACTGCCTCATCTCCTATTATCAGTGTGGCAAATCTGAAGCCGCTCTTGCAAAGGGATAATTCTAATTGCTGTCGTTAAGAGGAATAGAGCACTGGCCATCGAAATATTAGCCAGTAACTTGACTTAGCCTCCCATATCATAAAATTTAAACATTTCAATTCTGCTACTATTTCTTCGTGGAATATTTCCTTAGTCATTACTTGCTTTTGTGCTTTCCTAAGAACCTTGAGCTCCTAAACTTCCATCTTATCACTTGCTTTCCGTCATGCTAATTAACCTATATTACTTCACCTCATAAGGTTTTACCCCACACCCAATCCAAAGGCAAGAAGACTAAGGGTTATATTTCGTCTGGCCTAAGTCTTTCTGTCAGTAAAACTTGGCTAACTCTACCTGAAGCTGAGGCCCCCTGCTAGCATAGATCGCAATTATTATGATGCGGGTTTAATAATCCCTTAAGTGGACTTAAGTGTATTATTCTATGCAATCAATTTGTCAGCCTCTGCACTTACCTTCCCCAGCATTATATTAATGTTATTAAACATTTCTGTTAGCTTCAACAGCTCACAATACTAAGTAGGGTTTCTGACGCGATATAAACACAGAGATAGTCATGAGACAGAACACATTTTAACGACTATTTAGTAATTTAGTGCGGACCACAATATGTTTCCAAAAAAGAACATTTTATTAATCCAGAAAGATTTCATATTGGCATAAAGAAAACTACACCAGCTATCTTTGAAACTAGAAACAAATTATTGTTTAAGGAAACAGAAAGCTATACTCAAAATGAAAATATTTGGCACCGTGAGCGTATTTCAAATGAATTTTATCATAACCAGCTGAGACCAGTTCTGATAATCAGGCGTGTTTTTGGAGTCCTTCCGATTAAACTGCCCATTGAAGGTAAGTAAGGCATTATAAATAATTACTGTAGCATTTTAAAAGGATTCAAACAAATGACTGCTAAGGGCTGTTCCTAAGGCTTTAAAGTCGTCCGTCAAACTGCGCGCATTTTGAGGTAGGAACACGAAGTGCATGAGAAGAAGGTAATTAACATGTGTTTGACAGAGCAGGAAGAAGTGTGAGGCTGGATGCAATTGCGTGACTTTGAACTTTACAAATTGTGCTCTTCGCCAGACACTGTGACTATCATGAAAATAAAGATGGTGAATAGGACGGTGCAGGTAGCATGTATTCGAGAGATGGAAATTGCGTAGCAACAGTTAGTCCAAAACCGCGACAGGAAGAGACGTGCAAGTGTAGTAGTTTCATGGAATGTGGGTGTGGAGGGTTCAGGACAGGGACTTTAATGAAGACTTCGGAACACGGCAAGAATCCTTCTGGCGCTATGAAGGGTGGACAGTTTTTTGACTAGCTCTCGTAACAGTCGATTGTCTAGAAGAACTCTAATTCGTGGAGTTGCTTAGATACAGATTATAAAAGACCACCCTCACAAACCGTGGTGTATTATGTAAATTAACTGCGTAGAACTCCTGCACGTTCGTGTGGGGTCAGGATAGCCTAGACGGTATAGCAACTCGCTGCTGGCTGGATGGTTCGGGGTTCTAAGCCCGGTGCGAGCAAGAGGTTTACTTTTTCGACTCCCGTCCAGACAGACATTGATGCGCAAACAACCTTCTATAAAATGGGGCAATGAGGCCCTTTCCTGGGAGTAAAGCGGCCGAGGCGGGGCTTTGGCCCCAGAACCCCACGTACCGCCGAGGTTAGGAAAAAGTAAAGCTATACCTCCACCACCACCCCCTCCCCCCCGGGGCCTACGAGGAAGCGTTTCAGGGAGACTTTTACACTTGCAGGTATTGTGGATTCTCTAGGAAGTATCTGCGCAATTTTGGGTATGTGTATATGTGTACATGTGTACATATGTACATGTGTACATGGCAGTTCTGGTGCAGATCGACCAGCCGGATACGTCTGAAAATAACCGTAGTGAAAACGTCACTCATTGAACCATCTGAAATTTCTACTTCTTAGTCCTTCCCTCTTCTACCTACTCACAGTAGGTGTCGAGGTTTTTTTTTGTGATTTCGTTTGATCACAATCAAGCACACACCAAAGTCGGTAGGACTACCCTGGACCACGGATCGGCCCGTCGCAAAGCCCTCTACCTGACAACACAAACACTGTACAAGAGAAATATCCACACCCCCAGTGGTATTCGAACCCACGATCCCAGCAAGCGCTCGGCCGCAGACCTACGCCTTAGACAGCGCGGCCACTGGGATCGGCGGCCTGAAAATTCACATATGCTTAATTAGTACATCCTTTTTCCCAGGCATAAAGACGGCTTCTTCCTGCATAATCATGATGGCATAATCATCAGCATTCACTCTCCTTATTTCACAGCAGTTCGGCTGGTTCTCAAAGGGATACGGGTCTCACTGACCCAGCAATTTTTATTCACTGTTCTGCCATAAACCTTCTAAATATACGGCATGTATTAAGTATTACTGCTTTCTGCATTAAGCCGTTCCAGACTTCCGTGTCTTTTTTCGGAAAATATCCTTTTTAGATAGTTATTATTATTACTATTATAATTATAAATATTATCTTTCTTCCCTCAGTTTTATGTTGTTGAAGTATGAACAAAAATTTTCCCGAAGTAATTAAAAATATTACACAAACATAACTTTTAAAATTAATACAGGGCTTTGGGAGGGGAGGAAACTGCGGGAAAGAGACGACTTGGAAGACCTAGGAATAGACTGGAATGCGTTAGCTAATTGGACATTAAAGAAATAAAATTTGATGGCATGGACTGGATCCATCTGGCTCAGGACAGGGACTAGTAAAAACGGGTTTGAAAATTCGAGTTCCATTAAATGTGGGGAATTCCTCGATTAGCTGATGATCACTACATTTCCCAAAAACTCAGCGCCAAAGACTTGGCTTGTGAGTTACGTTTGTGTTGCTAGCTTAGTGACATACGCACTCCTGTTGCCAACTGTTGCACTGTAAAGACTGGTGCACCTCATCCGATCCTGTTCATGGATATTGTTCTTACTATTTGAAATGGATACTCAAATCGCCTTTAATCTTACTGAAAACTCGTCTCAGGAGATCACACTTTTTTTTAATTCTACTATTTCTAATTGTATCTGGCTTTTGTGTACAAAAATACCTCTGTAAGTGCTGTTACTGCCACCCTCAATGCTGTCCAAGAAGCTACACAACTGCATAGTCTCGTGGCAACATTTGAAAGGCGGACTTCTGTCTCTTCAAGATACCGCATTCCGAAGACGAATGGCTGTCACAAAAGCTTGAAAATATCTCTTTTGGTAGTAAACTCTTCTTAGTTGTAGACTATTTTGTTCCGGTCTTCGTTGCTTCAAGGACTTACAGATTGCGTCTCTTTTAACGTTTTCCTAAACACCGCAGATATCAAGGGTACCCTGCAGTTGCAGGCTTTCTATGCAATAACACTGCTGTGCTTCCCGACATGCAATATAAGGGAGACCTGTTATGCTGAGGCAAAGATAAACTGTCCCTGTGCACAAAGTGAAGGCGTATAGGAGGCGTAGATTTACAGCTACACTCGTTCTTAACCTTGGCACTAGATACAAATGCGTCGTCCATGTCACGCCCCGGCCTCTTTGCCCCCTGGAAAGAACCCCAGTACCCATCGACTATAAGGCTGGGTGGGTCCCAGAACCGGTTGGAAAGGTTTTGGAGAAGATCAAATATCTTGATTCTGCCTGGATTAGAACCCCGTACCGTCCCAAGTAGCTAGTCGCTACACCGACTGCGCTACCCCGGCTGTTAGTTATTCTGGTATATTAAACAAAACTACACATTTTACACGATAGAAATTTTCACCTCCATGAACAATTGTAATCAAGTTTACATTGGTCTAAATTTTGTCATTCCCTTTTATACGATACATTCCTTACAGTTCGCACTCATATCTTAAGGCACTTCGGTGTGTCCAGTGTCGGCTGTCCATACAAAAATTTCCTTCTGTCAGGTACACATCTGCTAATTTATTTGTAGAAAAGTTGGCGTATTGGAAAGAATTATTCTTAATCGTATTCCATATTAGCAATTTTATTGTTATTTATGACGCTGTCTTAAATGTAAATGTAAATGCAGATCTGTCTGCCGCCTAACGAACTAACCCCATGAAGCTGGTCCCTTCTTCAGAAGCCAATAGTTTCCAGGCTAGTGAAGAAACTCTCCATACTTCATGAAATCCGAAAATTCGTTACCATGTTCACAACAGCCGGTCCCTTATCTCTATCCTTAGTCATATCGGTGGAGTCTAAGGGCTCTCATTCTATTTCTTTAAATCCCATTTTAACATGTTCTCACATCCATGCATAAGTTTTCCAAGCGGGTTCTTTCCCTCAGGTTTCCCCGACAAAATATTTTTCGCCTCCACTGTATGTGCCACATGTTCCGCTCACTTCATCTACCTTGCTTTGAAAACCCGAACAATATTTGGTCAGTAAAGACCATGAAGGCGTCTCAAAGCAATTTTTTCAGCCTTATGTTACTTTTCCTCTCTTAGGTCTAGAAATATTCGCCAGTACTCTACTATGAAGCAACCTCAACATATGGTCTTTCCTTAATGCGGGAGACCAAGCTTTACACCCACATGCACAAAGAGGCAAGACTGTAATTGTGCATATTTTAATATTCACTGTGTGTCCTTTTAAGGGACGTATGCATTTTTAAAATTTCCTAATTAACTTTGATTAAAATTGATTATTTAAAAAAAATTCTTTAAGTACAATGCAATTAATTGTGACCGGAAAATAAAGGCAGGCTATTTTAATGTACTCTTTTCACGTTTGGGCTCAAATTTGCGAGGAGCGACTATCAGCATCGTCGTGCCTTTCGGTCCGTCCGCATGGAACAACTCGGCTTCCACTGGACGGATTTTCATGAAATTTGTTACTTGACAATTTTTTGAAAATATATACAGAAAATCCAATTAAAATCTGACAAGAATAACGAGAATTTTACATGAAAACCCTTGTACATTTATGACAGTAACTCGTTGAATTCTTCTTAGAATAAGAAATGTTCAAACAAAAGTTGTAGAGAAAGTCAAAACACACATTTTATGTTCAGTAACGTTTTTCCAAAAATCGCGACTTTTATACGATAATGTGGAAAAATATAGCATTACCGGAAAGGCCATAGATGACAATACAATACGGCGCATACGCTTTGCGTGCTGGATAAATAAGGCTGCAGATACACACATAGAATACGGAAAACTGACTGCTTTTCCATAGCAACAATGGACATGCGAAAGCACGTCAATAGTACGTTATACGTACATTGGCTATCTTGTTTCCTGTATCACTGTCTTGTACTGTCACTACTTGTTGCTGTATTGGCAGTCCGTCTTTGTTAATGTCGTACGTTACCATTGCCCATAGGCTCCACCGCAGTTATTTACATGATAAAAACAAGTATGGAGAGATGAATAAGAAAAGCAGAAAGTAAATAAACACAGAAGGAATGAAGGAAAGAAAGAGAACGTTATGTACGACAAAAATGATGTAAATATGCTGATAAATAACCAATCCAGGTAAATGGATGAGCAAAACAACTTAAGCAGATAACACTGCATAATGACATTAAGGTGCTCGATCCATATCGCTTTCCATTTACGTGTGTAATATAATAAGTTCTTTCAAATTGAGATCAATTTCAGGTGTATGCTGGAGTTCTACGTACTTTGTCAAAGTACATCATTATACTGGAATTTACCTTCAGTGTACTAGTATCCAACAAATGCCGCCGTGCCAACTGCCAGACTGAAACGTATTCTAACACTCGCTAAACAGAACATGAATTCAACAGAAGGAAAATTATTTGTGAGGAGAAATATTAAAGCCAACAGCAGAATTCACAGTGATACAGAATGCACTTATAACAGTGATATTAAAACAGTCTCACAAATACAGGAAACTTTATCGCTTGCTGGCATGGGCAGAAAAATTTCGTATGAAAAAATGTTGGAGAAAGACAACGAAGAACCTTTCCACAAGGAGTTGAAGCCATTATTAATTTTGCTGCGACTGCTTGGATGTTTCCCTGTTTATTTTTCCAAGTCTGGTTAGTACATACACATATACATACATGTATGAACATATATATGTAATACTGGTATTTACGGGAGTTCTGCTCGAAATAGTTATAATTTATTTTCAAAATTTAGTTTTCATGAATTAAAAATTTAGAGGAAATGACAAAAGGAGTATTAGTACTTTAATTAGTAAAGACTTTACCAAAACAGGTAACATATTACCGTCTTTGTTCTAATTTTTTGCACTTATATAAAAAATGTGCTATCTTGTACATTAAGAATATTTCAGCTAACATATTCCTGAAAGAATGTAAGGGAATTTGGTACAGATCGTGATTTAAAAAATAACCTTTTTATCTTTTTTCGATATACTCCTATTTAGGGTAGGTGACTAAAATTTTATCTGAACAATTGCTGTGATATATTTGTGTTTACAACTTCGAATATTTCTCTGCTACCCAATTATAAAATTCATATTGCCACATTCAAATAGGAAAATACTATCTATATTTTGTTAACCGTCTCTCAACACATTTTACATGTCGCATTCAAATGCTTTCAGAAAAAATATTAAAAGGACATATATGCGTAATTCTTTTCACACTATGATGTTCTGTATGATATCTTTGAATTTTTTCAACATACTTATTAAAACATAATTTAAATCTGTAGAACACTAACGTCTTGTCTTAAGAACTGAAGTGAAGAGCATAGATCTACTATTTAAAGCAATGTAATAATGCATCATTTTTATTTTAAGCTACCTTTTCCTATCCCTTTGATTA
Organism: Coptotermes formosanus; assembly: GCA_013340265.1. Classification (NCBI taxonomy): domain Eukaryota; kingdom Metazoa; phylum Arthropoda; class Insecta; order Blattodea; family Rhinotermitidae; genus Coptotermes; species Coptotermes formosanus. The sequence continues at coordinate 4,474 of BLKM01000774.1, read as the reverse complement.
TGGAAGTAATATTTGAGTTTTACATTAAGGGAGATGAAAGAGAATGGTCATCGTAAGGCATATACAACATTAATAAAGTGTTGTTAAAGTAAAAATATCATGGCGATGAGTTGGATAACCATAAGGGAGGTAGGAAGTGCATAAAAAATTTTAGTTCTAAAATCCGAAGGAAAGGAATTATATTGGAGGCTTAGGTGATAAATAATAATAAAATAATTATTCAGGAAACGTTAATCAGATTCGTGTCCTTCACGTTACGTATAAACGGGGCATTATTTTGGGAGGATGATGAACTTGCACGTTTCAAAGGGAAAGACTGCCACTTGAAAACTTTGCGACTCTTATCTTGCCAAAGAAAGGTGTTGGTCCACGCATTTGGTCTCATTGCGAAAGTTCTAAACAACTTCATTTTGACTAGTCCCTTTTTTTGGAGCATAAAGGAGAGAACAGTAAGAAGAGTAATAACAGAACAGATGTATAAAAAAAGTTAGGGGAGAATTGGGAGCCGGATTATTTAAAAGATGGAAAAATCCTTATTTTGTTAAAAGTTTCCCATGCTTCTTCCGCACTTCCTTCTTATAAGAGAAGTAGGCAAATGAAGATTTTAAGTTGTGATTAATATTGAGTTGAGAGAGGGATCGCGAAATTTTCTGAACTTTGGAGAAATGAAAAATGTGGAAAAATAATTTAATTGTCTTTGAGCAAGGGGTTTTAGTTTTTATTATTTTAAAACTGCAAGGCTGCTTTCGCAGTTTCGAACTTCAGCAACCTCAAAGGATTCGTCTGAACACAAAGAAGAGCCATGAAATCTTTTGTCAAAGTGACCGTTCGCGGGATATGATCGACACATACTGACTTTTAGCAAAAAGTTTGGCAAGACAAGAAAATTCCCTAAGTTTCCGCAAGAGGGCTTACGTGCACCAAATAGTTGAAAGTTAAATTTCTACCTCATGGGTAACAATCACAGATTCCTGTATATGGACCAAGCTCTTAATGCTCTGCAATGGTATATTGGCTCGTTGTTACGATAGACACTTTCAGCACGTGGAAATGTACACCGGCAAAAAGCAAAGCTGTTATATAAAACACGTGATGTATTCTAACATTTATAGGCAAAGTAGGCTTAAGTTGTAAAATATCATGACAGATGTTCAATATACTTATTCAGTTTTGTATTTATTACAGATGTCCCTAGACATCGTGCATTCTCTGCAGCATTTGTCTACTCCGTTTGTCTGTACGTGATAATAAACGTAATATCGTTTCTGGGTCTCAGGAACGGCGTTCTGCATTTATTCAAGAAAAATGATAGTATCGGCGACTCTATTTACAACTCTTTACTGATGATTATGTTGGTCAACTGCATAGGTGTTCCTCTGTTGGCATGGCTCGACACACCGAAATTCGTGCAGTACTTACACAAGTGGGAGGAATTTCAGGTGGGCAGCAATTAAAGTTTGTGGAATTTGGTGTCAATTTAACCAATCAAATGTTGTGACTCGTCCTATTTCAGTAGCGTAAGACTTTCAATTCGCAAAAAACGCAAATCTTGGATATGGTTTTGTTACTTAACTGTTTATGAAAATGTCAAAATTTAATGTGTGGCACGTAAGGAAATTCTTGTAGAATTACAGCGACATATCTCGTAAAGTTGTCATGACGGAAGGTTTATCTAATATAAGTAACAAACATGTTACTTATACAAACAAAACCACCAAATAAAGCACTTGTTATTAACTACCACTTACTTCCCGACATAATGTTTCGTGGTCCAATGTCGCCATCATCAAAGGATGTTCATCGAGAATAACACTGGACGTCCGTATGGTTTCTAAAAGAAGTCTTAATACTAACTGCTCAACTGCTTAACCAAGACTTCTGTTAGAAACAATATGGACGTCCGGTGTTATTCACGATGAATATCTCCTGATGATAGCGACATTGTAAACCGAAACATTATGTCGAAAAGTAAGTGGAAGTTAATAAAAAGTGCATTAGTTGGAGATTTTGTTTATATACTGGAAAATGCACAGTGAAAACAAAATAAAGCTCAAACATGTTTATTGTTCCGTGCACTGTCGATATTCACAGCACTCAACAAACACAATGCACAGTGTTCTTCCTTAGCGATGAAGTGTAATAATAAAATATAAATGTCTAATTAAGAACCGTGCGTATTTCTTTGGTTGAGTGTTGTGAACGTAAGTAACAAATTTTCTACAAAGTGTTTTGTCAAAATTAGCCTCGCGTTTGTATCTCTTATTCTGTCTAGCTTTGTGTTCCTGTGTAGTCAGTAAACTATTCGAGGAGTTCCAACGACATTTCGTCCACGTTTCACACCGGGTTTAAAACTCAAGGTGCAAGCGTCTTCACTGACACGTTATTAAGACCAGTTCTTAAGTAGAAAGGGAAAGGCGATACATCACGCATAAGGATTTGTTGCGCTGTGTAAGTGCGTTCTTATTTTCAGACACCTTCGAAACCATCGGAACCGCTCAATAACGTCGCATTTTTATCCCTTTCTGTCCATGTGTAGGTACACGTGTGCGAACTAGGGAACAACGAAATACGCTGTCATAAAATTTGATAGCTTTCTGGAAAATTTTACCCAGATTAATGCTTTTTCAGGTGTCATTTATACTGGCTCATTTTAATGCTATTTCTTCATGAAGACCTACTTGGAAATCAAGACTTGTTCTTAGACACGGAAGGAAAATCCCATACAGGCAATATTTATCACATTTGACTGTAGCGCTGTTGCTTTGAGATACAGAAATACAAACCGTGCCCAGATTTTAATTTTGCTTTCTTAGAAACGGCTTAGGACGTCTCTTTATATGATGGTGAAAAGCATAAATATTAACATGAAATTACGATTATGGTGAAAAGTATGAATATTACCATGCTTTTATGGTAATAGCGATAGGCATGAGCGTTAACATGTCTTTCATAATTTCTTATCCCGAATGCGCCTTTTAACTCTACCTTCTGTTCCTTTAGACCAATGTTTAATTACTTGCAGTGGAATAGGGTTCCTTTCCACTTACAAGGTAGATGTCGCTGAGAACTAGTAATCATAATGTGAATCTCTTCCTACACAGACTATGTTTCTGATGGTAACAGGAGACCGCGTAATTCTAGGCACAAAGAGGAGTGCCATTTACAGCCTTGCATGTGTGTGTGCCATGGCACCCACGACTCTGATGTTGCACGTGTTTCCACCACACCTGCCATACTGGCAGCTTCCCAGCTATAGTATATCTTTCCTCATGTTGGGAACGTTCATGAGCATATTTAGCATTACGTTTCGGAGTCTGTCGACAGTTGCTACACTTCTGAACAAGTGCTTCAAGGTGAGAAACAGTAGTATTCGTAGGTACGAACAAACTTCATACTAATCTGTGTGCCTCTATTCCCTTACAAGTTTTTATAATTTCCTTGGGAAATTATTTTATTGTATGGTGTCTTCTCCCCTCATAAGCTCTAAGAACAATGTCGAATTAAATAATTACTGCAAATTTTTTGGGTAAATCTAACAGGTATGGCTTTTGTCCAGATTGTGCCAAGAAAAACACGAACAGCCAAACTCAGGATAATATCATTTGGCCGAGACTCGAAATCAGAAACGTTACAAATACCAAGAAGGACTCTACTATCTGAACGGCTATATTTGGTTAGAAAGGGCACCATAGGAAATTTGAAATATTCTGTTCACTGTAAATACATCTTATGGCAATGTTTGTGATGCAAACAACTACACGGTTTACACCAACAAATCCGAATTCCCCGAGTATCATAAAAATCCAAATTTCAAGCCATGTCACACATCAGGGATGAGAGGCAGGTTGGCTGCAATCGTTTGAACGTCCAGGCGTTTTTTGCTCTATAACTGCTATATTCTAACTTTATTAACAGCCAACAGCAGCAGCAGCAGCAACGACGACGACGACAACAACAACACCAACAGCAGCAGAAACAACGACGACGACGACGACGACGACGTCGACGACAAAAACATAGCTTTCCCGTCTTCTGAGTAAAGTCAATCCACTCCGCATTACCACAAACCTATCTGTTTCAAAGTCACTTCACTTCCGTTTTACTCAACGTACTGCAGCCTGCATGCCATAAGAAGTACGCTTAAGAAAAGTCTATATTTCGCTGTGTGTCAGTTTATCCTCATGTTTAGTGCAAGCTTAAACATAAGAACCTCGGAGGAAAAATATTACGAGGGATCCGTCGCCTCCATGTTCAGAGTGGAAGAGCCATCTACCTGGACGCGGATTCCTCCGAAACGTTGTTACCTTTCTGCCTCACTACACGGCGTCAATTCCAGGAATATAGTAGCCTTCATACTCATTACCATGAATTGATCAGTGCATTGAAGGAAGAAAGAAGAGAAAGGGATAAAAGGAAATAGTACAGAAACATATAAAAGTAAAGAATAAAACAAAATATAATTTTGAAGCCAATA
>BLKM01000773.1:335558-359234 GCA_013340265.1 Coptotermes formosanus | reverse complement strand
TAGTGTTCCCCTCTTCTACCTACTTGTTCACAGTATGTATCGAGGGCCTTTTGTGATTTCACTTGATCACACTCAATCACAAACCACAGTCCCTCTGGACGAGGGATCGGCCCGATGCAGAGACCTCTACCTGACAACACAAACACTGTACAAGATAAACATCCATGCCCCCCGGTGGGATTCGAACACACGATCCCAGCAAGCGCTCGGCCGCAGACCTACGCCTTAGAACACGCGGCCACTGGGACCGGCTGTAGGAGACTAATTGGACAAAATTGAGGGGTTTCTCCCTAAATACAGTGTGTTTTGTTGGTCTTACATTCTGTGAGTTAATAAAGAAGTACAATGCATTATGTAAGGCTATAAGGCTGTAAAAAAAACAACATAAAGACGCAATAAGTGAGATTGAATTTGCCGGAAACTACATTACAGAAGACCTAAATCTACCGTGGAAATTTCTAGGTTACATTCTGCATGTTATGGCTTTATCGGTAATAATATAAATAGGTTCGCGAAATAATAACAACACAGTAATGCACTAACAAAAGAGTCCAAGCGGAAAAAAGCTGAACAAAAAACAGCAGCTCGATGTAACAGTGGTATTGAAAAAATAAAAACAGAAAATGAGGGAAAAGACGGAAAGAGCGAAAAGTATGCAGAGAGAGAAAACAAACTCATGTGCAGGACACACTCAGAACACCAACAGAAATGAAACAACAATTAGGAAGAACTTGACCACAACACATAACAGCAGGAAAATATGAAAAATACAAACAAACCATACGCCGAAGGAAACAAAACACAGAGGTGTATGTAACAGAACATCAACAAACATGTAAACAAAACCACGATAAAGCAACAACAGCGACGACAACAAAGAGTAACAAAACAATATAACGGAATACAATAAGAAGAGATGATTCCAGTATAAGCAAATTTCACTTCAGCTACTGGATGTACAGACCACCCCTCTACCTGGCACGCACTTGGATCATGATTCATGAACCTTAAGCAGGTTGGCTTGACGCTCCCAGGTAGTGCCAATACATAAAATCGCATTAATTAACAGCAATAAATTGTAACGTTTGAATGACAGAACTTGCATGAGCAGTTAACCGTCAGCGAGCACTGTCTCCTGGAATCAAATTATGCACCAGTATGAGCACATGCACAGTTAACAACCGTCGGCCACACAGTTTAATCTGCGCATTGCAATCAGTTCCCGCTAATTTGGTTACGGGCTCACTTCTCACTCCCCCCCCCTTCCCAATCCAACCACTGGATATGTTAGCACCCAACTGCCTCGGCACGGCAAACTGAACAGAATTCCACCGCCTACAAAGAACACTTCACAGGGCTGTCCATTTTTTACAGCACGAATAACAAGAAGGGCTGTGTGTTAAGAAATATGGCAATTCTATACAGAAAGCGCATTGGCGGACTTTCTAAGGCAAGGTACAAGGGTGCAATATACGCTTTTTCGGAAGCATTGTGCATTACACAAGCGCTCGCTTTTAAAACCTTAAATACTTATGCCCAGCCATATTCTTTAAATTACAATTTTTAAACCACGATGATAATATGTAAAAATTCAATACAGGCCTAGTGCTATGACTTGCAGATGTATTTTAAAATTTTATATTTTATCACTGCTGTTTCAAATTTTTTAGGTTTTGCGTACTTGGAATTTATATCTTTTTTGTTTTATCTTTATCTACTTTTGTTTCTTGCTTGTGAATTACGTTGATGTGTGTGTGTGTGTGTGTGTGTGTTTTATATTTTTGGTAAACTGTGTTTTAGGATTAGTGATTTCACGTGAAGAAGGAAGCAGTTGAACATTTTTATGACAACCGCAAGACTTCTTGTAAATACTGCTGCTATGACTCATGTACAGCCATTGTCAGAAGTCTGTATGTTACACTTACCACTCGAACTATTCACAGTGTTGCACCACACACGCCGTTAAACGCGCCGCGGACAGCAGTACGCCGTCTGAGTTTATTTACACTCACTGTGCGCGTGCTTACAATAACAATTAACAAGACAAAATCTCTGTACATCAGAACATTGTATCAAACCTTACAATATTCCTTCACAGTGTTATTTGCTACATATTTCGGCCTGTACTCAGCCATCATCCGGGAAATATTTCATTTACAACCTCGAAATTACGACTGGTTTTACATTTGTATTACATACGCAGTTAACAACGGGATTCTCCATACCTTTTCAGGATTATGAGTTGCGATTGGTTCAGTAGATGGGAAAAACTCAGTGCTGAGACAATGTCGATAAATATTTATAATTTTGAAAATATGTAATGCCAGTGGGTTCTGAGAATTACATGGAATATTTCATACAAACCTTACTTGTGTTTATATATATGTATATATACACACACGCGCGCGCGCGCACACATACATATACATATATATATACATATATATATATAGACATATACACACACCGAAGGGGGCGAGCGTGCGACGTGAAATAAAATATTACGGAGCGTGCAGCTATGCAATCTGACCCATTTGCAATTACCAGCAGCGGCGTACGTGGATTCTTGTCGTCCAGGGCCAGTAACCACAATGACCACTCTTAACACGAACTAAGAACTTGAAAAAAGAATCACAATTACTGATTTAATTTCCTTACATTCGGCTCAGAAATTTAAAATACGTTGAGACGCAAGAAATCAATTTTCTTTTCATTCAAAATATTCATTTCGCCCACCAATTTGTCGCCATGTAAACTCTGCTACCAGTCCTGCTGATTCCTTCCGCACGTACAGGCTGCCCCGCCATTTCATACGGCGCTGAAAGCATCTTTGAAACTCAAGTTTCGCCAACTTGCTTTACTACGCTACAGTCCTCTTCTATATGTCACTATTTTTATGCCTTCCTAGCTTCTAGTAAGTTTGTGTAACAGAACGCAAGGGCACGTACGGCAAGCGGGCTCAAGGCTTCGCTTAACGGACGCTGCATTAGGTAAAGCTCGTCCTGTATGGCAGACCGAGTGGGTAGACGCACTGTCATGATGAATCTGCCAGTCGCTGGGTTAAGGAGCGGTGCATTAAGGAAATATGGCGCGGGCACTTATACACAGAAATAACGTTAATATGAGGACTGTACTGAGCGTGCGAATGACGCCAAACAACGCGATAAGCCAGGCATGTCAAATTCATTGGTGCGTGCTGGCCGCAGGTTTAGGAAGGAAAAACGTTAAAAATAAACGGAAATGTACAGTCCTATAAAAATACCACGACATTCCGAATAAAACGATGTTTGAATCTAAAACTAACCCCAAAGGAAAATCTACATTTGCTTATCCACTTGCGACGTATTCTATTATTTCACCTGCAATCACAATACTTCCCAGCAACTTGGCATCTTTTATTTGCATTCAGATTACTTCATAGGAGTTTTAAATTTTTTCGTTGATGCGGATTTCTAATCGCGATTTTTAGAACCTTTGTTCCGCTTCATCACTGAAAATTTCTCAGACAAATACGCGCTAGCCAACAAATAGGGTAATCTATGATTTCAGGCTTCCGCCGCTTTATTGAGATCCGTAATCTTCTGCGATATTACGCAGCGTCGAGTGATAATCCCTTACCGACGTTTCGGGACAATTTGCTAGTGAAGGATTACCACTCGAACCCATAAGAACGCAGGTCTCAAATTGAATAGTTTTTGTTAATGAAACAACAAGGCGTTAGGACATAAAAATATGAATTTGCAAACAGGGTCTCGCTCAAAAATTCAGGGCCGAATTTAAGGTCCCACGAAATCAGACGTTTGTATTTATAAATCGTAATATTGCGGCCCTGTTTAGGTTTCTACAAAATAATTAAAATGGGCCACCATCGGACTGAACAAATATTTACCTGTATGGATTTCACCATAGGTTTTGTATAAACACATTTAACCTTTATCCTGCTAATGTGGAATATATGGTGAGCTGCTAATAATGCCAGCACCACTAATGTGTAATATTTGGTGACCTACATTTGGCAACGCTGAAAGGAGCCCCTTTGTCTCTCTCTCTCTCTCTCTCTCTCTCTCTCTCTCTCACTGCACAATGTCTCAACACTGAATCAATCGTGAAAGACATCCTATGTCATATCTGTGTGTACACACTTACTCGGCTACCAACTAGGTCGTTAAGTGTGTGCACGCAGATATGACATACGACGGCTTTCACGACTGATTCAGTGTTGAAACATTGTGCAGAGAGAGAGAGAGAGAGAGACAAAGAGGCTCCTTTCAGCGTTGCCAAATGTAGGTCACCAAATATTATATATTAGTGGTGCTGGCATTATTAGCAGCTCACCATATATTCCACATTAGCAGGATAAAGGTTAAAGTAAGACATAGTAAATAAATTTAGACATAAAATAATTCTCCCTTAGCTGAAGCATAGCCCTTCTTAAAGAATGACAGAAGCTTATATATGTCCCAGCGTACTGTGATTCTGTCTCCAGTCTCTGACAGATGTAGACTATCCGATCGTTAGTTTCCTTACTACTTCGAAACCAATACTGACAGCGACCGACAGTTTCGTCCACGTATTGAGTTAATCTTGAACACACAAATGCCGGACATAATTTTACGTGCAATTAGTGAGATTGACTGACACACCGCCTTTAAGAATAAAATAACACAGGCAGCGAAAGGCAGCTGAAGAGGCCAGGAACATCTTGAGCGTCACCAACATGTGTCACGGTCCAAGTGGTTCGCCCATATTAACGCCGACCACTCCCATTCGGTAATCCGAAGAGAGCAGGGGCGTGGCTGTTAGCACGGCAAATGTGTCAGAAATTTAATGACAAAAAAAAACGGAAGAAAAAACGCTGTGTAAAACTTGGAGATGGGAAAACATCAATAATCATAAATTTAACTGTAGTAATTGTATTAACCTTTTAAAGCCTAGCGGTAACTTTACGTACCACCAGGTTTAACATTAAAAAATTCTACGTGGTGCCCACATTGCGTTTATGTGTTTTGTACGGATCTCAGAACAAACAGCAACTTTTGCCTTATAAAGCATTAAGAGACTGGTTTTTATAACCGAAGTGGAGAGTGTTTACTGCGCGGTACGCACTGAGTCCATATAAAACAGGTACGCTTCGTCTTTAAAGGATCAATGAGAATAAAAAGCTATAGATAAATAATACGCATGTACTGTACGTTAGAATATTCCCAGTGGCCGTGCGGTCTGAGCCGTGGGTCTGCGGCCGTTCGTTTGCCGGGTTTGTAGGTTCGAATCCTGCCGGTGGCATCGATGTCTGTCTCTTGTGAGTATTGTACGTTGTCAGGCAGAGGTCTCTGCGACGAGCTGATGACTCATCCAGAGGAGTCCTACCGAGTGTGGTGTGTCCAACTGAATGTGATTGTGAAGCCTCGATAATGAGAAGGCCCTGGCCCACTAGGGGCTGTTGCGCCATTGTCAAAAACACATTAGAATGCAGTCGGTTGCAAAACATATCATGTGTCAATAAGCAGGTACGTACCGTACTGATGACCTCAGATAATATACTAACTTACAAAATGCATGCAGCACAGCCCAGCTTCTGAAAATTATACAGAAACTCTTTCAAGAAATTCCCCACATCGTATGGAACCCGAAGCTTCAGTACCGTGTGCACAAAAGCGCGCCACTGCCCTTCACCGCAATCTCCCAAAACAATTTATTTCAAGACGCGTTTAATATTAAAATTTTAAAGCCTAGCGGTAACTTTACATACGACCAGGTTTAACATTAAAAAATTCTACGTGGTGCGCACATTGCGTTTATGTGTTTTGTACGGATCTCAGAACAAACAGCAACTTTTGCCTTATAAAACATTAAGAGACTGGTTTTTATAACAGGAGTGGAGAGTGTTTACAGTGCGGTAAGCACTGAGTCCTTATATAAAACAGATACACTTCGTCTTAAAAGGGTTAATATATCATCTACGCCTACATCTTCCAAGCGGTCTCCTTCCTGCACGTTTTCTCACCGAAATTTCTCTTGTCTCATACACACTGAACCTACTACATCGCGGTTGATTTGATGGTCCTAATATTTGGCAGCAATAAATCATGAGTCTCTCCATTACGGAGTTTTCTCCAGCCTCCTCTTACGTCATCCCTCGTAGATCCCTGCACGCTCTCTCCACAGCACCCTGTTCTCGCACGTGATCAGTTTATGTTCTTTCGTCAAAGTGACAGATGACTTTTCGCGCCCACCCAAAACAAGCAAATTTACAGCTTTGTGTATTTTAAACTTTGCCAAAAAGTTCTAAACTCAATGACGGCCAACACCCGTCAACTACAACACGGTACGAACTTAATTCTTCGTGGATGCAGCAGATTTGTTACTGTAATTTCCATACCACTTTGACACAGACACGACGGACTTATTACCTCTCCTTATGCTGTGATTCTGTTCCATACTGCATTGACGAATCACAGATATACCCATATTTATCTCTGCACTTACTGCTAGCCCGATCCCAGCGGCCGCGCGGTCTGAGGCGTAAGTCTGCGGCCAAGCGCTTGCTGGGATCGCGGGTTCGAATCCCACCGGGGGCATGGATGTTTGTCTTGTACAGTGTTTGTGTTGTCAGGTAGAGGTCTCTGCGACGGGACGATCCCTCGCCCAGAGGAGTCCTACCGACTGTGGTGTGTGTCTGAGTGTGATCAAGTGAAAATAAACAACCTCGACACCTACTGTGAGTAGGTAGAAGGGGTAACAAATATGAAACGAAACTTAATCCCAGATCACTCGCCTTGCTGGTCACCGACAAAGCTTTACTGTTTCTCTTTATAGTAATGAAGTTTCCACCCAGTAATTACATTACAAGGCAGACCAGAAGCTGACATGTTCCAGGCAATGTGCTTTTTTTTTTGGACTTCCCTAAAGGCACATTCTACAGTAATCATAACAACATAAGTTATAAATCTAGCCACAGAAAAATAAGTTATTGCAATCAAAACAAACCCTTTTTACCTTAACGTGACTCATCCCGTTGTGCCAATTACATCAAAAGCAATAAGTACCCTCGAACACAATAGATATTTGCTACAGAAAACCAAAAGCTACATGTTTCGGCTTTTAACTAAGTCATCGTAAGGCTGTACAAGATTTACATGAAACTCTAATATACAAGAATGTAAGAAGTATTGTTCAAGACTAAGATCTTAAAATTGTCGCGGTCATTATTCATAAATATCATGAATATTATACTAGCATAGAAAATTTATGGTACAATAGTCAAAGGGATATGATGGTTTAGTTAAAAGCCAAACCACGTAGTTTTTGGTTCCAGGCAAAAAATGTGTTGCGATCGACGGGTATACTTATTCATCTACAAAAATTTTCCTCTTGGTTCACGTCACTTACCGACTGAAACGAAAATAATCATAGAATTAGCTGGTTTCTGGGCTTTCTCCATAGTGTCGTGTTGAAAATTAACCTTTTAAAGCCTAGCGGTAACTTTACGTACACCAGGTTTAACATTAAAAAATTCTACGTGGTGCCCACATTGCGTTTATGTGTTTTGTACGGATCTCAGAACAAACAGCAACTTTTGCCTTATAAAACATTAAGAGACTGGTTTTTATAACCGAAGTGGAGAGTGTTTACAGCGCGGCACGCACGAAGTCCTTATATAAAACAGACACGCTTCGTCTTTAAAGGGTTAAACCATGGGCAAAGTCCGTAAACGGAGTACTCGTGTGTGTGTGTGTGTGTGTGTGTGTGTGTGTGTAGCACTCCTTCGTCAGAACCCCCTTCAAATAGCAATCATCAGAAACGTTTCATATTTAAATTAATACCATGAAATTTCCACATTCAAGATGGAACAGCGCTAGTACTGCGGCACACCATTGTCCACTAATGCAATAATCGACGAAAATAGCAACTTAAAAATATAAAAATGCGTTGCTTGGGTGATTTCCAATGTACGTCATTTATTTCACGGACAGTACAATTTTTCAAATCTTTTCATGGGAAGAAAAGTGGGACACATATCACTTGTGGGAACACAAGATGTTTTGCAAGTGTAAGATTGGCCAGAAAACAGTCTATGGAACCTAAGCCAGACACTAAGAGAAAGCATATGTGACTACCTCTGTTATCTGATTTAGCGTCACGCTTTTTGGCAAAGGACGCCCAAAGCACTGGGCGCCGGCGCGTTTCCAACCAAACCGTGCAGGCAGCTTCAATATCAGCTTCAATGCCCATGTGATGTTTTTAATAATCTGGCGTCTGGGTATCAAACGTGCTTTGTAATTTACCGTGTGCTCCCGGAGACGTAAGCAACAGCCAATTCGCCCCAAATTCATCAGATTTCTTTGTTGCCCAAACATATAAAAGCTTTGGGGCCAACCAGCCTCCTATACAATGGGTTCTGGGTCATTCCCGGGGGGATAAAGCGGCTGGAGCGTGGTGTTAACTACCCATCCCCATCTAGTGATGAGGTTAAAGAAGGAATCGAGCTACAACTCTACTCCCCCTGTGTGCCTTCATCGCAGATTATAGAGTGAAATTTACCTAAATATATAAAATAAATCTCTAGGGATTATTTTTTCATATGCCAACGCTGGTTGTTCAAAGTCTGCCGATAACCACACTACGTGGAGGAGAGACGCACGCTAAGGGGTTTCAACTAAAAGTGATACGTTATGCATAAAATAAAGATACGGCAAGGGATTACAAAAACAAAACAAACCCAAAGCACTCTGATATAAACCAGGGGAGTGGGTACAAATAAACAATACAGCATCGCTTTAGAAAATCAGTTACAGCGTGCAATACAAGGTTTTATGGGAAATGCCATTCATTTATTTATTGCAATTTCGCTTCAGCTCGCACAAATATAATTTCCCTCTGTTACAGTTTTGGACTTTTCTTGCTTCCCCTTCGTCATTTCCACGCACTTGTCAGTAATGAAACCAGCTTATGCTTTCACAGCGCCATACTGTGCCAATTTATACAAGTTTAATCTCGCTGGATATCAAAACATAACTCACAATGACCGTAAAAACTGGCGTAAAACAAGACACATGTAGCGAGTAATGTGGGGGCAATGACCCTACCCTAGCCGCCACCCCCCCCCCCTCCCCCGGTTGAGGCCGTGCCATGGCTCAGACTGTTAGTCGCCGGCCTCCACACTCGGAGGTCCGGGTTCGATCCCGGGTCAGTCCATGTGCCATTCGTAGTGGAAAAAGTGTCACTGGGACAGGTTTTTCGCCGAGTACTTCGGCTTTGCACTGTCAATTTCATTCCACCGGTGCTCCATTACATGGAAAAAAGAGAAAAACCAATTATCTTCATCACAGGGTTGCACGTGAAGCCTCAAGGCTGCGGTGCGTCCGTAGCGTCTGCTGCGGGGAACGTCTCCATTAAAAGAACTTCTTTGTGTTTCAACTTTCTGCTGAACCCCCTTGTTACCGACAAGTTGCTACTAACTGTCTCGTTAGACGTTTGGTACAGAAGCGTAACAGTTCTGGCTTCGTCACTGTTTGTGTTTCCACTTTTTAATTCTGATATTATGAAATAATACACAATAAAAATAATTTCTGCTAATATATCGGGAAAACCACAGGCCTTATATAAAAAGCGAATTGCTATCAATTACAAAAAAGCTTTCAAATTTTTCCCCCTGCGACAAATTGTTATTGAGTTACATAACGTCTAAATACATACGTTCGAGGGACGCCAATACCCACTGAACAGGAGGCTGGGTGGCAGCCAGAGCCGTTCTCTACGTTTTTTTACACATAAACAAGGGCCGTGCCATGGCTCAGGCGGTTAGCTGCCGGCCTCCCACCGCGGACGCCCGGGTTCGATCCCTGGGTCAGTCCATGTGGGATTTGTGGTGGGCAAAGTGGCACTGGGACAGGTTTTTCCCCGAGTACTTCGGTTTTCACCTCTCAATTTCATTCCACCGGTGCTCCATTACTAGGAAAACGACAAAAAATAATCATCGTCATCATCATCTTCACCACAGGGTTGCACAAGAAGCCTCAAGGCTGCGGTGCGTCCGTAGCGTCTGCTGCGGGGCCCTTCAGCACTAAAAAAAAGCCGCTATCGGGATTCGAACCCCGGATCTCCCAGCCCGCAGTCTAGTCACTATAGAACATTCCACTCCCATTATGCAAATAATATGAAATGTAAACATTTTAAGTGTGACACTAATCCTTACTCTGCCCACACGGAATTAACACTTACACAAAAAGGGGGTAAACAGAGATATTGTTACTGGCACGGACATAAACTTACTATTTCTGGGTTGCGGTGGCGTGAAGTGGTAAATACAGTTTCAGCTGCCTCAATTTTCATAGCAGAAGGGTCGAGAACGGATGAGGTATTGGTTGTTGAGCAAAGAGTAGACTGCTGATAAACCGAACAGCTCTTTAGTTAAGGGAAATATTTCCCACCAACACAGAGTAAATAGACCACATTACAAAGCCTCAGAACTCGCATACGGCTTGGCTTGCCTTGTGCCCATAAAATCATACATAAAACTTACTCGCAGCGTTTTGGCACCAAACATTTGTAGGCCACACAGTGTAGGATGCTTACTGAAAACACCCATTCCAGCAGACAATGTACGATTTGTCAGTAATTCGGCAAAAATATCTCAGTATTTAACCCAGTCTACCCACATGTGGACAGTCCGAATAAACTCGAAAGTACACACACTCTACCAGCCTTCTCATGTCCGTTTATAATTTGCACTGACGTTACATGCCATTGAATATGGGCCGATACGTGTAATAGATAAATCTCAAGTGCTACATATGTTTTAGTGTCTTATCTTGCTTTGAACTTCAAGATATGAAGTGGTTCTCTCGAGTTTCCCATATCTGTAAAACTCTTTAGAATAATTACGGTATGTTGAAATGGAACGAAACCACTCGCAGTTCTATGTAGGTCCGAAATAATATGCTTGATTAGAAATTCTGTATATCGTACGAAGATCTCCCGTCTTTACATAGATAAATACATTACAAATGTATATAAAACAATTAGATTTTTTAATGAGGCCTAAGGAAATGTTAAAACTGTGTGCTCGTAAAATAAATGTTAAAATACCAAAGATATAAAACAACAGAAAATAATACTTTAAAAAAGTAATTTAAAAAGTAATAAGTGATCAAGAATATAAGGCCTATCCTTCGTTACAGAAACTTAAAAACTTAAATAATACCTTTATCAACACAGCTTTTAAACTTTTCCCTTATAACACGTTATTTGGAGATTCAAAGAAAACGAGGATGGTTTGTCGGTCTAGAAGCAAACGAAGAGAACAGTAAGTACGACCATATGTTTATACACAGCTACCACAAATACACTACAAAATCGTAACATAAAGACAGACAACAAATATATAAAAATGGGGCACAGTTACAAATATCAGAAAAACCGGGCGACTAAATTCTATACGGTGGCGCCTAAAATATGTTGGTTCTCAGTATGAAACTTGTTTCACGTCACCGTCTTGGTGCCTAATTTCGAGGTGGCTCCTACATTTTTTTGGGAAAATTTGTGCATAAACACAAAAAATAACATACACAAAGATATAAAAATACACTGGGGAGATAACAGCGTATATCTTTGTCCAAGACTGCATTAACCCTTTAAAGACGAAACTTTGTTGTTTTATATAAGAACTCAGCGCGTACCGCGCTGTAAACACTCTCCACCTCGGTTATAAAAACCAATATCTTAATATTTTATAAGGCAAAAGTTGCTGTTTGTTCTGAGATCCGTACAAAACATATAAACGAAATGTGGGCACCACGTAGAATTTTTTAATGTTAAACCTGGTCGTACGTAAAGTTACCGCTAGGCTTTAACGTCACTACAATATCAGAACAGAGACAACAACAAGACGACAGTTAGCCACTAAACATACAGTTTCTATCAGTGTATCTTAACTGACCGCACATTTGGTTTCTTGTTCACGGCTGAAGCTATAAGGGAGGCTCGCGCAGCTCCCCCCCCCCCCCCATTGACCACAAACAAATACAGCGAGTAGATAAAAAAGATGCCGATCCCGGTGGTCGCGCAGTCTAAGGCGTGGGTCTGCCGACGCTAGCTTGCTGGGATCGCGGGTTCCAACCCCGCTAAGGGTATGGACGTTTGTGTCTTGTGGGTGTTGTGAGGTATAGATCTCTGCGTCGGGCCGATGACCCGTCCAGAGGAGGCCTAACGATAATGTGTGTGTCACTGAGTGTGTTCAAGCACAACAGTAACACAAAACAGCCACAATGAGTAGGCAGAAAGATGTCAGACTAAGGAAGATTAGAAAGGATTCAATATTATCATCATGCAACTAATACAGGCCTCTGAAATGAAACGGCACACACTGTTCGGGTACGCCATAAACATTAACAGGGAGAACTTTCATTGCGCACACCTGTTAAAGGAACAAATCGTACAAAAAGTGTCGTATGAAATTTAAAATACGGATCCCTGTGTTTCAGTCCCTTCGAAATAGAGCCAGTGTGACAGATGAAGTTCATCGCCAACAGCTACCCTAACACGCCGTAAGTTACTTCACACATACGTATATACACATATATGTATAATTTTGAAGCTTCCAAGGCGACTAAACTGGATAAAATGTTCTCGGGCTATAAGCCGTGTTAAATAGCTTAATGATGAATACGCCAACATTCCCACAGCCACTCCGCCCTCGCCATCAGGGAACGCGACGACGCGGGCGGTGACGGCTCCCTGAACGTTGGCTTATCCACCATTACGCTGTTTGACACGGCTTGTAGCCCGAGAATATTTTATCTATTTTGTGCGTGCGTGTGTGTGTAAATAACTTTATGACCTGTACTCATCCCCAAATATTATTCGCGTAATCAAATCGGGAATAAGATGGGCGGTGCATGTAGCACGTATGGGGGACCGTGAGGTGCATACAGGATTTTAGTGGGGAGACCTGAGGGAAGGCGACCACTTAGGAGACCCAGGCGTAGATGGGAGAGTAATATTAAAATGGATCTTCAAGCAATGGGATGCGAGGGCATGGACTGGATTGAGCTGGCTCAGGATAGGGACAGGTGGCGGGCTCTTGTGACTGCGGTAATGAACTTCCGGGTTCCATAAAATGCGGGGAATTTCTTGACTAGCTGAGAAACTGCTAGCTTCTCAAGAAGGTCTCTGCTCCATGGAGTTACTTAGTTAGTTAGTTAGTTAGTCAGTCAGTCAGTCAGTCAGTTAGTATGGCAATATAAGACGGCTAAACTTGCCGTGCGCCAGCGTTCCATTTTCAGTTGAACTCCCTGTATTTTACATAGTGTCCCAAAGTACGTGCAGCCGTGTGCCATGTGGTGTCCTACATAAATACCCTGGTATAAAAACAGTACCATCCACACTGCTGCTGAAGTGATGGTTAAAAATAAATCCATCGCCAGCTACTTCATGTCAGTACGAGTCCGTCAAGACAAGAACGTCAACAGAACAAGCACGTAACGAAATCAACCGTCCAGTCATTATTCACTGCTGGACTACAAGACTACATACAGACATCCCCTGGCATGAGCGGTTCTGAGTCTCTCCATCATGGGCGGTGTATGCTTCAAGTGATGACACTTACCTGAAACAAAAATACATCACATATTAGATGGTGACAAATGAGTACAGTAATAAATTTCAACAAGATAGGCACTGTACGCATAACGAGATACTGAGGCGCACTGTTGCTGTGGAAAAGCAATAAGTATTACATAATCTGTGACCGTGTGTGTCTGTAGCCTTTGTTATCTAGCACGCAAAGCGCATGCGTCGTATTATATTCTCATCTGTAGTCTCTCTGGTTCTACTGCATTTTTTCCACATTATCTCATAAAAGGCACCATTTTCGAGGAGAAAAAAATATTGAGCACAAAATGTGTGTTTTGATTTTCTCTACAAATCTGTCCGAAACATTTCTCATTGTACGAAGAATTCAGCGAGATATTATCATAAATGTACATAGGTCTTCACGTAAAGTATTCGTTATCCTTGCTAGATTTTAATGATACTTGTACTGTCTCGACGTATTTTCAAAAAATCCTCAAATATCAAATTTAATGAAAATTCGTCCAGTGGCAGCCGAGTTTCTCCATGCGGACAGACAGACATGATGAAGCTAACAGTCGCTGTTCGCAATTCTGCGAACGCGCCTACAAATATGCAATGAATACTCTGTCTTTAACGCTTAACCTTTTAAAGCCTAGCGGTAACTTTACATACGACCAGGTTTAACATTAAAAAATTCTACATGGGGCCCACATTGCGTTTATGTGTTTTGTACGGATCTCAGAACAAACAGCAACTTTTGCCTTATAAAACATTAAGAGACTGGTTTTATAACCGAAGTGGAGAGTGTTTACAGCGCGGTACGCACTGAGTCCTTATATAAAACATATACGTTTCGTCTTTAAAGGGTTAAAGACAGTGTTTACGTACCACCATTGCCCATGTCCCTCAAGGAACTTCGTGATCGGATAACGAATGCACTGCAGACCATTACAGCGGACATGCTACACTGAGTCTGGGATGAATTTGATTACCGTGTGGATGTGTGTCGTGTGACCCAGGGTGCACACATTGAAGGATTGTGATTAACGCATGAGAAACTTGGACAGTTGCCGCTGCTGACGGTGTACGTTGTGCCCGTGTAAAGTGAGAAATAAATTTCTTGTTAACTTTTGAAACCGCACCATTCTTTTGTGTATATCGTGTATATTACGCACTCAACCTTTGTGGCCACGTCTGATCTAGATTTACGGATAGCAGAACGTGCAATATGGTGTGAATAAACATGACGTTGCCACCTTGCAATTGCTCAGGGGATTCTTGGCGTCAGGACCGAGTGCAGACAGTAAGCCCACAGTGACAACACATGACAGCGCCAATATATTGCATACAGACCCGCTGCCAGATCACTTCGACTGACGGTCAGTATTTAAACAGCCAACTGATCAGCAAGTCACATGAAACAACCGGGTGTATGAGATTGTGAAATAAACATTAATCACAGAAACACAGAGCTGAATAAGACGCCTTGGGGAGTGTTAACGTGATGGCATTTGAAACACGAACTTTTAATTCCAAATATCAGACAATGTGTTCATTAACCTTTTAAAGCTTAGCGGTAACTTTACATACCACCAGGTTTAACATTAAAAAATTCTACGTGGTGCCCACATTGCGTTTATGTGTTTTGTATGGATCTCAGAACAAACAGCAACTTTTGCCTTATAAAACATTAAGAGATTGGTTTTTATAACCGAAGTGGAGTGTTTACAGCGCGGTACGCACTGAGTCCTTATATAAAACAGATAAGCTTCGTCTTTAAAAGGTTAAAAATTCAATTATGTAAAGTCACTCAAAAACACTACACTTTATACCACTGCAGTGACTGGATCTTTACGCCGCATGAAGGATACACACAAAACTTGGAACGCTCGTCAAAATATTGGCCACCTGCATATGTCTTTATACCGTCTCCTCACACATCCTTACCGATTCATCAGCCACGCTAATATTACCCACCCTACGGCAATTATTTTAACTGCCTTCGACCGAGAAGGTCAAAGTTCATTCGACTCCTTGCCTCCTGTTTTATTTAACAAAGCCTTGACGCTGTTTATTTCGTGCATCTTGACTAAATCATTCATCCATGACATCAACGAATGCACAACTGACACAGAAAAATATACTCTTATATCGCTCGTACATGTTACCTCTCGCATGGAAAACACCACTCATCATGCAGGGACAAGGTCCATAGAGGACCGAAGACAAAATTAGATGTCTGTACGCAAAGGAAAAACTACAGCACAGCAAAATGCGAATTGTTAAACATAAATAATGAAAACTCCATTAAAAAAATTTGTTTTATTGTTTTAATACATTTTTCAAAGGTGTCTACACTATTTTCATCGTACCCCTATGTTGACACAACTACTTTTGTAGTATATCGTATTTTATTAAATTTTAAATTTTGGTGTAAACTTCCATGAAGATGACGTAAATGACGCCGAAACATGTAGGAGCAATATAAGACTATAATTTTGTGTCAAATGTGAATTTGTTAGTGTTATGAATAAATGATATAACAAAGCCTATTAAAGTGCCCTATTTAGAACCTAATAAAGCCAATACGATTCACAACAAATTAGAAAAAATTTGAAAGGAAATGATCGTCTTAAACCGCTTATAGGCAGGCCTACGGCTCTGGAATGTGAACAGATGCACTTAGCACACCACAAACAGTCTGAATTTGGATAATCCGCCTCTAAATGTAAGAAGGCGGTGGGATACATAGTGATCCTTGGTTGAAGTTGGTAAAATGTCTTTAAATAACGTAATTACCAAGCATTATCAACCGTGCTGCGGTCGCCGGCCTCTACCACTGAGGACCGGATCCAATCCCAGGCCGGTCCATGTTGGATTTTTTGATAGACAAAGTGGCACTGGAATAGGTTTTTACCCAAGTACTTCTGTGGCACTGGAATAGGTTTATACCCAAGTACTTCGATGGCACTGGAACAGGTTTATACCCAAGTACTTCGGTGGCACTGGAATAGGTTTATACCCAAGTACTTCGGTGGCACTGGAATACGTTTATAACCAAGTACTTCGGTGGCACTGGAATAGGTTTATACCCAAGTATTTCGGTGGCACTGGAATAGGTTTATACCCACGGACATCGGTGACATTGGAATAGGTTTATACCCAAATATTTCGGTGGCACTGGAATAGGTTTATACCCAAGTACTTCAGTGGGACTGGAATAGGTTTATACCCACGGACTTCGGTGGCACTGGAATAGGTTTATACCCACGGACTTCGGTGGCACTGTAAATAGGTGTATACCCAAGTACTTCAGTGGGACTGGAATAGGTTTATACCCACGGACTTCGGTGGCACTGGAATAGGTTTATACCCACGGACTTCGGTGGCACTGTAAATAGGTGTACACTCAAGTACTTCTGTGGCACTGGAATAGGTTTATACTCAAGTACTTCTGTGGCACTGGAATAGGTTTATACTCAAGTACTTCTGTGGCACTGGAATAGGTTTATACCCAAGTAGTCCGGTACTCCCCGTCATTCTACAACTGCTCCAGTCTCATTCATTCGCCCTTCACCGACGCCACGTAACCTTAGCAACTAGCAGCGTATAGTCTCACTATCAAGATCATGACCACCAGATGGTCCCATAATTAAGTTTATGAAACACACTAACTGCAATCCGCAAAGGCAAAGCACGTCCGTCCATCTGCGCGGTAGGACGGATCAATTCCTACCCAAGTCCCAAGGGTAAGCGAGTCGGATTGCGGTCCGTGATTGGCCCGTACTCACCGCAAAACCAATTTTGTCTTGCCAGCAGCGAGTTACGTGAACAAAAGCATTGCTTTCATGTGGCCAACTCCACTCTGTACCAAAACAAGATTACTGTTCCCAATTACTTAATGACTTCCAATGAGAAAATGCTACCTTGTGATTGGTAACACTGGCTATCTCTTCACGCCGAAGCCAACTGCCTATGTTTCGTACTTATAAATTACGTTGTATCAACTGCATATGCTACTCTTTTGCAGAGGATGAATTATTACGTGTAATGATAGTGGGAAAAAAAGGGAGGATGCTTAACGACTGAAAAAGAACACAAAATATCTCAGGGCTAACTGAGGTGTGTATATTTGTGTAACACTGCGTTACACTGTAAAATGAAAAAAACTATCACCTAATTGAAATATTTAATTTTTAATGAATTAAAAATAACAGGTGAATAAATTAAAAAACATTGAGCTAAGCGATGGCGCAAATGGTTGAGGCACTGCGCTACAAACCGGAAGGTCGCGGGTTCGATTCCGGATGGAGTAATTGAAATTTTTCGTTCACATAATCCTTTCGGCCGCACTATAGCCCTGGGGTCGACTCTGCCTCTAACAGAAACCAGCATCGATTGTCTAGAAATTCTGGGAGCCTCAACCTTCTGGAGCCCTTAGGACCTGTCCAGGTCTGTATAGGGACAGCTAGCTTTATCCAGATCTTCTAAAATGTGATGCCGTATAAGTGGGTTATTTGCCCGACGTTTGGCAAATACGTAATGCCTTCATCTCCAAGGGTTGATGGGTCCTCCGAAACGTAGGGAAAAGAAGCTAGCTACACGGCGTCACATCCCAGGTGACGAGAGTCCTCAAAAGAGCCGCTGCGGAAAACCCAAACCTCGAATATCAGAGGAAGAGCACGGAGAGTAATAAGAATATCAAAGACGGTTGGAGTCATATTTAGTTTCTATAGCCACTGTGTTAGTAATACAACCTTTGGCCCATGCTTTATTATCGTAAAGGATCGACATATACGGGAACATTCTGCGACGTATTCTGAGTTCGTTCAGGCTTGTAACTTCGGTAACACGAATGAACATTGTTACAAGCTGCAATTCGAAACTGGTTTTCCACAAAACGCGGATAATCTGATGTACTATACTCAGTTCCTCCATGTAACGTTACTCCGCCCCCATAAATCCAACACGCGTTATAGCGAACTCCTGCGACAGGATCGGTCCAGCTTCAGTCGATAGGCGCTCGACGCTTCCGCCTTACAAAAGAAACCGCCATCACGTACGCGAAGTCTACAGCGGAGATAACAGTGAATCAGTGCAGTAAGCTACAGTCCTTGTTTAAGACTCGAGTCTTTTGGAATTACAATGTGTCGTTGAGTACCTTATCGGACGTTTCGACATATCGTAGAACTTCGATTTATTATCATCAGAAAAATATATAATTCGTGGTTTGCTGAGGCTAAGTCATCCACAAAAATTACCAAATGTCTGCCTATCCGTCTGTCACAATTGGAATTTCCAAAATTCCTCTTTTAAAAATATGTAAAAAAGAAATAAGTCACCTGTGTCCTGAAGACAAAACAGTCTTCTGCCTATACATTCCAAACATATTTATCGATGTTAGGAACCGTACTTACAGACAGCTGCCTGTTAATTCCTTGTTTAAAAACAGTAAAAGGAACCCCCAAGAGCGAATTTCATCTTCACAGGTGCTTCATAATTATTCCTTCTTCGCGCAGCCGCGCCCTGGGGGCTTCTCTCGAAACAAATATGAACAGTCCCTCACCGCACTCACCAGGCTACATTTCCCTCATCATGTTCACACTGAACCACACAAACACACGTACCGCGCGCCCTGTGAACAGGGAAGTCAATCAACGGCCGAAAAAAGTAGCACAAGACTAATAACATCGGGTTTATAGTTTCAGCACTGACGTCTATTTCAATTAACCCTTTAAAGACGAAGCTTATCTGTTTTATATAAGG
Source organism: Coptotermes formosanus (assembly GCA_013340265.1). Taxonomy (NCBI): domain Eukaryota; kingdom Metazoa; phylum Arthropoda; class Insecta; order Blattodea; family Rhinotermitidae; genus Coptotermes; species Coptotermes formosanus. Next base: position 339,896 of record BLKM01000773.1, on the reverse strand, counting down.
ACTCAGTGCGTACCGCGCTGTAAACACTCTCCACTTCGGTTATAAAAACCAGTCTGTTAATGTTTTATAAGGCAAAAGTTGCTGTTTGTTCTGAGATCCGTACAAAACGCATAAACGCAATGTGGGCACCACGTAGAATTTTTTAATGTTAAACCTGGTGGTATGTAAAGTTACCACTAGGCTTTAAAATGTTAACATACCCTATATATAAAACTTCGTTTCCTATTTCATACGAGAACAAAATCCGCATCCAGTACAAAAAAATGCTAGCATATTTACGGTACAAAACGTATAAACACACTGTATGGTGAGAACAGAGTGTTACTTAATGAGATCTGCGCTCTTCTGGGATGTTACGCAGCGTCGAGTGGTAATCTTTTACTGACGTTTTTGGATAACGTATCAGTCTCATCTTCTAGGATCAATTAGGGTCAAGTGTCTTGACCCTTGAATATGGGACCGATACGTTGTCCCGAAACGTCGGTAAAGGATTACCACATGACGCTGCGTAACATCCCAGACAAACGCAGATCTCATTAACATAGCGGCGGAAGCCTGAAATCACGTAAGATTCTTAACCTTTTAAAGCCTAGCGGTAACTTTACATATGACCAGGTTTAACATTAAAAAATTCTACGTGGTGCCCACATTACTTTTGTGTGTCTTGTACGGATCTCAGAACAAACAACAACTTTTGCCTTATAAAACATTAAGAGATTGGTTTTTATAACCGAAGTGGAGAGTGTTTACAGCGCGGTACGCACTGAGTCCATATATAAAACAGGTAAGCTTCGTCTTTAAAAGGTTAATATTACAGCGGGTGGCATATACAATTACCACTGGCTTTAAATCGTTCCGTAACAACTTGATAATCATGATGAAGGTTCAGTTCTAAAACCAAAATTAAAATTAAACTTTAAAAAGTTCGTCGACAAATTACAATGTCTCCGCATTGGAATGAGCAGCGTAAACATTTCGGCGTGGTGCTGGTCCGACGTCCAAAGCGCATATAAAGTGACGGTCCGACGTCCAAAGCGCATATAAAGTGACAAAGTGACAAGCGTAAGGAAAACAAAACAACTGCCAACATTCTGAAATAAAAATTCCAAAGCGGAAAGCGGCTGACAATTTACAGTGCCAAAGAATGCAAGGAAGGATTCAGTTACAGGCAGTTAACAAACGAAAGGACCTGACACAACTCATTCGGCTGTTACAGAAAACAAATGTGGAATCACAAGTAAACACCTGCCGATGCACTTGTTTGAATCCTTCAGGCCTACGGCAGGTCGTTTAAATTCAGGTATACAAGACAGGCGCGGTACATAATGAATGAACCTGTAACCACGCGCCCCTTGTTCTTAGGCACCACACCATTAACGCGTATGGGAAATCCCGGTTTTCAAGCTTCCGCCGCGACGTTGATCAGATCTGCGCTTTTCTAGAATATTATGCAGCCTCGAGTGATACAATCCTTTACCGATGTTTCGGGACAACGTATCGATCCCATATTAAAGGGTCAAAAAGTCCAAAAAATACCTCGAAGATGTGACAGATACGCTGTCCCGAAACGCTGGTAAAGGATTACCACTCGACACTGCATAATATCCCAGAACAGTGCAAATCTCACGTACGGGGAAGTTGAGGAAGAGCTCCACGGGTCAGTAACCTCGTCACTACACGGAGCTGATCTTTAGGTTTGTACCTCCGCGAAAGGAACCGGCGGTAATCAGTTAACCTTTTAAAGCCTAGCGGTAACTTTATATACCACCAGGTTTAACATTAAAAAATTCTACGTGGTGCCAACATTACGTTTATGTGTTTTGTACGGATCTCAGTACAAACAGCAACCTTTGCCTTATAAAACATTAAGGGACTGGTTTTTATAACCGAAGTGGAGAGTGTTTACTGCGCGGTACGCACTGAGTCCTTATATAAAACAGATACGCTTCGTCTTTAACCTTTTAAAGCCTAGCGGTAACTTTACGTACGACCAGGTTTAACATTAAAAAATTCTATGTGGTGCCCACATTGCGTTTATGTGTTTTGTACGGATCTCAGAACAAACAGCAACTTTGCCTTATAAAACATTAAGAGATTGTTTTTATAATCGAAGTGGAGAGTGTTTACAGCGCGGTACGGACTCAGTCCTTATATAAAACAAATACGCTTCGTCTTTAAAGGCTTAAAAAATTCTACGTGGTGCCCACATTGCGTTTATGTGTTTTGTACGGATCTCAGAACAAACAGCAACTTTGGCCTTATAAAACATTAAGAGACTGGTTTTTATAACCGAAGTGGAGTGTTTACAGCGCGGTACGCACTGAGTCCTTATATAAAACAGATACGCTTCGTCTTTAAAGGGTTAAAAAATTCTACGAGCTGCCCACATTGCGTTTATGTGTTTTGTACGTATCTCAGAACAAACAGCAACTTTTGCCTTATAAAACATTAAGAGATTGGTTTTTATAACCGAAGTGGAGGGTGCTTACAGCGCGGTGCGCACTGAGTCCTTATATAAAACAGATACGCTTCGTCTTTAAAGGGTTAAAAAATTCTACGTGGTGCCCACATTGCGTTTATGTGTTTTGTACGGATCTCAGAACAAACAGCAACTTTTGCCTTATAAAACATTAAGAGACTGGTTTTTATAACCGAAGTGGAGAGTGTTTACAGCGCGGTACGCACTGAGTCCTTATATAAAACAGATACGCTTCGTCTTTAAAGGGTTAAAAAATTCTACGTGTTGCCCACATTGCGTCTATGTGTTTTGTACGTATCTCAGAACAAACAGCAACTTTTGCCTTATAAAACATTAAGAGATTGGTTTTTATAACCGAAGTGGAGGGTGTTTACAGCGCGGTGCGCACTGAGTCCTTATATAAAACAGATACGCTTCGTCTTTAAAGGGTTAAAAAATTCTACGTGGTGCCCACATTGCGTTTATGTGTTTTGTACGGATCTCAGAATAAACAGCAACTTTTGCCTTATAAAACATTAAGAGACTGGTTTTTATAACCGAAGTGGAGTGTTTACAGCGCGGTACGCACTGAGTCCTTATATAAAACAGATACGCTTCGTCTTTAAAGGGTTAAAAAATCCTACGTCGTGCCCACATTGCGTTTATGTGTTTTGTACGGATCTAAGAACAAACAGCAACTTTTGCCTTATAAAACATTAAGAGACTGGTTTTTATAACTGAAGTGGAGAGTGTTTACAGCGCGGTACGCACTGAGTCCTTATATAAAACAGATACGCTTCGTGTTTAAAGGGTTAAAAAATTCTACGTGGTGCCCACATTGCGTTTATGTGTTTTCTACGGATCTCAGAACAAACAGCAACTTTTGCCTTATAAAACATTAAGAGATTGGTTTTTATAACCGAAGTGAAGAGTGTTTACAGCGCGGTACGCACTGAGTCCTTATATAAAACAGATACGCTTCGTCTTTAAAGGGTTAAATTCATATCAATTATGTCCACTTTACTTCCTTCACGTACTAACGGAATACATGAATCGAACACGCGCTTCTACGGTCTCCCAACTTCCTACTAAGAACAGCCACTTGAAATAATTTCTCGCCACATGATTAAAAGGTTACCAGCTGGTCGGAACATCTTCCCCTAAACACTGTACATTTATTTCAAAATCTTAACAAAAGCGTGACAAATCTGTTCACTACCTCCTGCATACAGCGACACAATGAAGCTCCAAAACATGGCGCTTTTACTCCATCGTCAACTAGAGATGCCTGTAGGCATGGTATTATGTAACGAAATGTAAACATGCCAGGCGGAGGTAGAATTTAGTGCTGAGGCAACACGGCCCGTACTCCACTGCAAACTGAGGGTCTCATATTCAGCAGCTTCAATTCCAATCCAACTTACCGCCTCGTTTTAACAACTCTGTCTGCTAAAGAGTACAGCCGTGGAACCGTAGCTCGATTCCAGGTAGAGGCATGAAATATAGGCCCTACCTCCTTTCTACAGCCCCCAGACCGATCGTGGGACCCAAATATTTTCCTATTTAACCTTTTAAAGCCTAGCGGTAACTTTACGTACGACCAGGTTTAACATTAAAAAATTCTACGTGGTGCCCACATTGCGTTTATGTGTTTTGTACGGATCTCAGAACAAACAGCAACTTTTGCCTTATAAAACATTAAGAGACTGGTTTTTATAACTGAAGTGGAGAGTGTTTACAGCGCGGTACGGACTGAGTCCTTATATAAAACAGATACGCTTCGTCTTTAAAGGGTTAAAAAATTCTACGTGGTGCCCACATTGCGTTTATGTGTTTTGTACGGATCTCAGAACAAACAGCAACTTTTGCCTTATAAAACA